>JAMXBD010001782.1:0-292813 GCA_024138025.1 Combretum micranthum
ATGCCAAAACCACACTATGTTTAATCTTCTTTAGAGTTTCCGACCATGTGCAACAACTATTTCTCTCTAATGAACCTCTACATTGCGCCCCTCCTCTCCTCCCTTTTTCCCCCCATCCAAAGTTATGTTGTTGCAGAGGTACTTAAAATGAAAGAAATGGTGTTGGTATGGTAGCAAAGGTGACCTAATACAACACGATACTTGTAGATTACATTGATTTAACTTTTTTGTGTTGGAATATCTATCTAAACATATAATTTTAAACATCAAAGATTAAGTGTTATTGATAATAAATGTTTTTTATAATTGCACAATGAATAAGAAAGGTAGAAGAAGTACATTTTCCATATGCAAAGAACAAGTTGATAATAAGCTAAATGAGTTGGTAAAAAATCTTCTACCTTCCAATGATGAAAGTAAATGTGATACCCTATGTAGATAGTGAGTATTGATACTAGTCCATAAGATTATGATAGTTAACACTAAATTAATATTTCTTGCAATTTCTTATGTTTAAGTATTTAATAAATGCTCATGAAAGATATATATAATTCAAGGAAAAAAAAATAAGTTATAGAGGCAACCATGCCTATTTAAAGACAAACATTACACCTACATAAGACACACAAAGAAATAGCTTGTCAAGCCTTGGTATAAAAGAGGGGCAAAAAAACTCTAGTCATAGCAAAGTAGCAATTACAAAACAAGTTAGAAACTATCAAACTACATAGATTTAATCATTTATTCTTCCTTAATTTCTCTAAATTTAAAAATTGAATATCAAAATCTAACTTCTACGTGTTTTTCAATAAACTACTTGAAGTTTAAATATATTCGATTTAATATATGAATTTTGTCCATTTTTGCATTTAATAACCTAAACTTTGTCCATTTTCACATATAACTACCTATACAAGATTAGTCTTAATACTATAAATGAAGTTAGACTATTTGTAGGTAGTAAACTAATACTTTTAAATTATACTTTAATAAAATAAATAAAATTAGGTAATAAGTGTGTGTGTGTGTTATTACATACGTTATAGAATTATGGTAACTATAAGAATGCAAGTCTTAAGTTTAGGAGGTATAGTAGGTATTTACCTTTCAAAAAAGGCATATGTGCAATTGTATTTTTGTCTTTCAATTTTTTTATGCCAAATAACTAAACGCAAATAGACACCATACAAATTCCAAATCAATACATATAAAAGTACAGCTTTTAGCTTCCCCAACTTGAATTCAACTCACTCTTTAAAGGAAACTAACTAACCTTAAAGGCTAAAAATAGCATTCCTTATGTATAGTTAATGTGCGTTTAACCTCTCTTATTTAAAATTGAGGACTTAGTCTCTCTAATCTTTCTGGATCAAAAAACAAAATAAAATAAGTATGTTTTTAACTCCTCTAAGTCCATTTTCTACACTTGATTAATTGTATTCTCTTTTAAATTTTAGTATTTCCCTAATATTGTCATTAAATGCAAAATAGTATAATGAGATTTAAAACTATGTTTTAAAAATTTAATCATCTAAACATTCAATTTTAGAAACAAATAAATAAAAAAGCACACCAAACTCATCTCTAAAACCACAAAGAAATATTTCAATTAGGACATCACAATTGTAAATAATTTTCCCATAACACATAAATAGAACATCAAAGACCTTATGCTATCTTTCTTACTCATTGTCTTGTGTCTTCGTAGGTCTATGAGCTTTCAAATAAGTAAGAAAATTATCAACATATCTTTCTTGAATTTTATTGTCCCCAAATATACGCCTCATATCCTTAGCCTTGTCTCTATATATCTTACCTTCATCCTTTACCAAAACCAACCTCAATGACTCTGCCACATCTTCCCTAGTAAATGATCCATCAATCTCTTTCCTTGGTATCGAATACCCCATATTTCTCTCTTCTAATAGCCTTGCATTTGTTCCTTGGTCTGCAAGAAACGGAAATAATACTAGGGGTTTTTCAAAGCTAAGTGACTCCACAACCGAACTCCATCCTGAATGAGTCAAGAATCCACCAACTGATTCGTGACTTAGTATCCGAAGTTGAGGTGCCCAACTTGTGCACACCACGCCCTGGCCTTTAATTCTTTCCTCATATGAATCTGGTAAGTGGATTGGGTTAGAATCAGCTAAACCGAGTTGTGTTTTGAGTACCCAAAAGAATGGTAAACCAGAAAGCTCTAAGCCAAGAGCTATCTCGATTAGTTCTTCTTGGCTGGGTTTAGCCTCACTCCCAAAAGCCACATATACAACTGATGTCTTTTCTTTCTTGTCAAGCCACTCTTTGATTGACTGCCACATGTCAGAATCCTCCTCTATTTCCTCATCAATTGGAGGAAGCTGGCCGATTGGGAAAACCGGTTTGTTATGGAAGCTTTCTACAACTTGAATCCATTCTGGTTCAACCTCATAGCTACTACGAAGAGCGATTACATCGGCTCCTGCTTGGCCAACACCAAGCCTATATGTGTCACTAACTCCTGATTCATTACCTATTACAGCATCAACAAACATTTTTTTAATTTCAAAATAACGAAACGCAACGGTTGTTGGAAATGAGACCCACTTTGGAGCTACAATATAATCTTCAAGTTTTTCACGATAATCTTCACCTTTTAAGGCAGATATTGGCCCAACAAAGCCCAATGTGGCTGCATTAATTATGGTGAAAAAAACACTCTTGATGCCTAGCTTCAAGGCTATTGGGCCGGCCCAATAAGATGCGAAATCAAATAGAATCCAATCCGGATTGGAAGATTTCAGGAACTGAGTCAACGGTTCTTGGAGCAAGTCATGGGCAATTTTGAGGTATTGCACCTTGTCATAAGGTAGATCACTAGTGGCTTCAGCATCTTCAGGGAGTTTATCAACTGTTGGCAATGGAATCTTAACGTAACTTATAAACGGTGCGACATCTGGGGGCAATTTGGGAAGGCGGTCGATGTTCCGGGGTGTGGATATGAAGGAGATCCGATGACCCTTTCGGGCGATGTGCTTTGCCATCTTCACGTATGGGATCATGTGGCCAAATGCTAGCCATGGTAGCATCACAATGTGAAGCTGAGAGTCTTTGTTGGCCATGACAGAACAAAAATAAGCAAAAGAGTGAAACAGTAAGTGTATTAAGTTGCAAGTTGGAGTGTCGGACTTAGTAGAGATATAAATAGTGAGATGCAAGGAAGACGACAATACGCATGAATCACGTGAATGGAATACTTTATTTATTGGGTCACCAAAAACCTGAAATTAGGACATTATATAATACAATGAGTTGAATAAATAAAGTGGGGGATCTTTCATTATTGTTCTTGTGCTTGGTGAGTGAATACTTTTTTATTTATGTTTATATTGGTCTTTACCTATCTTTTATTAATATCAGGGACCATTATGGGCATGAGTTATTAATATACTACCAAATTTGAGCCTGCTTGCATATCTTAAAGGTAAATAATCGGCATCTTTTGTTTTCTAATAAGACGGTAACAATTATAATAATTAAAGAATTTAAAATTTGGATATTGACAAAAGTGTACTGGTTTCACGTGATTCTAATCTGTAAACTGGCTATCATTCAATTTCATTTAATTTTATAGTTTTCAAGGCTTATTATTTGTATATAAACAAATTCAATATCAATTATGGTTAGTAATATGAGATTGTAAAATACTCTAGAGAGTAAAAAGAAAATTACAATGTAACGATGTAAAAAATAGTTTCATATTATCAAAGAAATGAATTTTGTTTTTGAAGAAGTTTATTTAAACTAATTATATATGATTTTAAACTATGTTTATCATATTGTTGATAATAACATATTAAATATTATGAATAAGTAATAAGTTTTACTATTTATATGAAATAATTTAAATATTAATAATATATTTAATTTTATTTTTTATTTTTCTTCTTTATTAAATAGAACCAGTAGAACCATCGGTTATAGTTAAAGAATTACCTAGAAACCGTGAAACCGGCAGTTTTATAGTTGATTCTGGATCAGCCAATCGATCCAATTTCGGTTCTAGAACCATCTCGAAACTGAACCGTACTTATATCTAGCTTGACCTTTTTTGTATAATAATTAGTATCAAAACCAATATCTGAAGGCCTACTAGAATTTAGATCTTATATGATCGAGAGGCTATATAGGCGAAACATCACACCTCGTAAATTGAATTTCGGTTTAGGTTGTCGATTTTATTTTTTATATGACGTATTTTCAAATTTAAAAATTAAAAAGAAATCCTTATCCAATTTTGAATCGTTGTGACTCATAGATTATGGATTATAAATACTATATCAATGGGGTCTTTTTATCCTTTTTTTTTAATTCTTTCTTTATAATTAGCTACAATTTCTCTATAGTCATATCTAACATCATCAATGATTCTTATGAATTTAGCATACGTAAGGCACATTCATCGATACTATTATCTTAAAAGAATACCACTTTATTCAATTCAAAAAAATCTATACTAAAGTCATTAGTTACTTTCTACGAGTAGTTACCATCCCATATCGCTCTTCTTCTCTCTCCTCATAACACATCTCCTCTCCCTTTTAAACACTACTATTGATCCTTGCTCTCTCTCCATGCAAATAGGCATGGTAAATGGACCATGCTATGCCAAATTTTATGTGTTTTATGTGTCACAAGCTTTTACGTATCTGGTTCATTCATGCTTGCATGTCTCATGTACCATAATTCACATGCTTCTTTTTTTAAGTGTCGTACCGTGCCAGTCCATTTATTCATGTGCCGTGTTACTGCCTCCGCATGTCAATTTGCGTGCCTTCAATCGAGTAATTTCACACGATTTATTCGATTTTTTTTATTATTTTTTACTCATGGTTTTTTTCCAATGGTTTTTAGAATTTTAATTAAACTAATTATCCAAATTAGCTACAAATAAATTATTGATTTTAACATTTAATATAAATAAAATTTAGACAATTACTAAAACAATATTTTTAATTCTATTAATATAATATGCATTACATTATTATTTACATTTATAGTAAAAAAATAATTAATTTAATGAAATGACCTAAATTTAATTCTATTTAATTTCCATGTGTTTGTTTATTTATCTTAAGTATTGAATTAATTGAGCATGATGATTATGATAGTTGTATTGGTAATAGTCTAAATACGTTATTTTGCATATGTAGTGAAATTAATTTTTTGGTTTTATATGTTAATGTGTGTGTAGTATAATTATTATTGTGTCTTTTATACATTAAGGTGTTAAGTTAAGTTAGATTTATAAAATCAACCTTGGTTTTTCATAAGATTAGTTGATAGAAATTTTCCTTAGTTAAGTTAGCATTTATGCCTAAATGAAGCCCCAAATGAAACTCAAATTCACCCAAAATGCAAACTAAAGTTGCATATGCCTTAAAGGGCAAATTTGGGATATGTTTAAGGCTTAATTTTGCTTAATTAACTATTTTTTGGGGTAGCCACCATTTCATACGAATTTTCCCTTTTCTTTCTTTCTTTCTTTTCTCTTTCTCTTCATTTTCAATTTCCAAGTTCAATTCAAGATCAATAGAAAGCTTTGAAAATCAAAGTTCTCTCTAGGCAAGGCATTTACATGTGAGTTGATTTAAGTATGGCTTTTTGTTGTTTTTCATTTCTTGTAGGTTTATGTAAGATCTTGATTAGGATGAGTTTAAATGCTATCTAAATTGCTTGTTCATGCATTGAGATTAGCTAGGATGTGTTTTGTGAGTGTATGAGTTTGTTCATGTATTGTGGAAGTGATATGAAGTGTTGGGAGGAAATGAAGATAGTTTGTGTAGGAAGTTGAAAATGAATGGAAGTGGAATTTGAAGTGATCAAATGTGTTGATTTCATGTTTTTGAGTTGCTAGGATTGAGTAGTGTGGATAGGAGTGAGTATATGAAGTTAAAAATGAAGTTGAAGAAGATTTGAAAGTATTATAGGATAGAATTTTCAAAGTGGAAAAACAGGGGATTTGTGTTCTGTCGTATAGGTCTGTTTTGAACGTACGCCGGCATCTAGGAATTCAACGCCGCCGGCGAAGAGACAGCGTTGGAAGTAAAATTCTTACCCCGCTTTGCAACATCGCCGGCTTTTACAATAAAAATTGACAGCGTTTGTTGTTCAGAACGTACGCCGGCAATTTGAGAGTCTAAGCCGTCGGCATAGGGTCAAAGGCTACCAGCGTATGCATGTACGCTGCCGGTTTGTACCCCTCTGGAAGTTTTTGAAAATTTGGATTTTGTATTCTACACCGGCTCAAAGCCGCCAGCGTAGAATCAAGACAGCCGGCGTACCCTTGAGCGCTGCCAGCGTTGGCAGTGTCGATGTTCAACAATTTTAAAAACTTTCTTCAAATTTTCCGAAGTTTAATATTTGATCAATTAAGTATTTATTAAGCAATCTATGATATAATAGGATGTTTAAATGCTTTATTATGACTTTGTATTAAATTGTTTGAATTTCTTTGATTAATTGTATATATGAGTTAAATAAACATGTTTTATGCATGAATTTGATATTTAGACTCCATGCGAAGTTTAATGAATTTCCTTGTATAATTGATCTAGGACTGTGATATATAGATATAATATGTGTATATATTTGTGAATGAGAAATCTATATTATTTATTGATTATTTTGATATTCCTATTTTAGTTAAGGATTCTTCGGTTAGTTCTTCGCCGAGAGATCATAGTAATATACTAACGGGTTCAGGTACGCAATAACTTGTTTGATGTTTGCTAGGAATAGGCATTCCTAATCTGACTTAAATTGATTCGGCTTAATATTTGAATAAATTGGATGTCTATTACGCTGTTTAATCTGATCCGAGGAGCAGCAAACCTGTCATGATGCAATGACATGTTAGTTAGGTGCTTAACCTAGTCATGATGCAATGACTTTACCATGATGCAATGGTACGCTATGATGCAATAGCAATTCTTTGTGGTTAAGTAGGTAGCCGATAGGGGGAATAGTATCTGAGTAACATTTGCTTAAACTTAGGGGGAAATACCATGGTTTAGTTCAAAGTTTATGAGAACTTGTGAACTAGGCTCATGTTATGGATTGAGTTTAAGTAGAGTCGGGCAACGGCTTTTGAACTCTAAATGAAGCTATTATCTTCATGAAATAGATATAGGAGATATAAGTATTCGGAGCTTATATCAACCCCCTGAGTAGCTGCTGTTACTCAAGATCCATGAATTCCCAAAGCGTGATCCGGAGTTTGAATACCCTCCTGTTGATTTGCGAAAGAAAATTTAATAAAGATAATCACTTGTCTTCTAATGCATTTCATTGGACTTATGTTGGCTTGATGACTTGTAATTGCATTTGTTATTGTGTACTGGGCCTTTGGCTCACTTTTGCTGCTTTGTAGGTATTGGAGACGAATTTTATGATGATTTGGGCTATGGGTCCGATTTCGAGAGATTCCTTGATGAGTGGGACGAATAAGACTCGATCACCCTGGACTTTTGGAAGAATTTTTGCTAAGGGAAAAATTATGTATAGAAGGCTTGATAGATAAGCCTATTTATGTAAAGATCTTAAGATCCTCTAGGAATCTTTTTTATTTAAGAAAACATGTAAATTTTGTAGTGTCTTGTAATGACACTAAACAGTGTTTATATGATGTAAATGTATGTATAGATTGCTTTTGTTAGCAATCTTGTTTTGTTAAAAGTTCTTCATAAAGTTACAGTGGTTTTGATCAAACAATTTTCATAAACTGTTAGTTTTATGACAACCTTATATATAATGTGAAAACGTTATATGTGGTTGGGGACTCGGTACTCTAAGTCTCGAGATTTAGAGGGTCGGGTCTTTACATTTAATTTTAAAAAGATGGTGAAAATGTGATGATTAGCTGCCTTGTTGACCACCTTGATAATCAGCATCACTTAAGGGCTTATAGTGATACGATGTGTAAACCCTTGAATATTTTAAAACTCTTAGAAAATAATTTTAGAGTCAAAAACCAAAATCAAAATCCTAAAACTGATCCAAGTTAAAACCAAACTCTAGAAACTCTAAACAAGACCAAATACAAATTTCATAACCTTAAAAAAAAGAGCACCTTCAAAAACAAAATGAAAATTCAAGAATTATTTGACTCGAACTCCCTACACTGAATAATTCATCTATCTGATCTCTAACATGTAAATCAAAAAGATATATTTAAATAATATTCGATGAACAAAATTATAAAACCTTAGACCCTTCAGTTAATTTTAGAATCAATAATTTAAATTACTACCAAAAGTCAAACCGAGTCAATACATAACCCTAGACTAGACTAAACAATCTCGAGAACTGTAAAATATTAGATAAATAATAAAAATAAAGAAAATTTTAATTTTTGAACCAAAAATATAGTATAGCCATAAACCCCTAATTTTATAACCTTATGAGTAAAACTTAAAAATGAAAGTCAAAGGAATCCTAAAGTCAACCTAGAGCAACAACAAATTTTAGTGAACCTAGATTCGGTAATCTCGCACGCAAAATCCTAAAATAGTAAAAATGAGATATCCATAGATTATAGCTTGGAATAATGTCTTACAATCTAAAAAGATCATATTCACCCAAAACTCGCTTGTTTCGGATCCAACAATATCAATTTCTAAAAACAGGGTCCTAGCAAGCAAAATGTGAAATATTCTGACAACTTATCTAGACTCGAAATTAGATGAGGATCGTAAAATAGCAGTTATAAAATTTTTCAACTTCTAAAAATATCAGATATACCTGTTTACCTGTATTATTATTACTACTAGTATTTTATTTGTCTTGTTTATTATTCGACTACTATTCATTATTATTCATCTATCTCTATTTTCCTTACTACCTATTCTTACATCTTTTACTCATCTACTCTTACATTTACATTATCAATACTCTTTTTTACATAACTTCCATTACACTTTACTTACTTTTTCCTTACTAAAATTAATTTTTAATCACAATCTCACTTTCTTCTTTAAATGATTAGCCACTTTCTTTCTCTCTCCCTTAGATTTTATTTTCTTTTTTATTTATTTTATTCCTCTAAATTCCCTCCACATTTATCTAAAAACCTCTCCCTCATTCACTTCTTACACACTTTTCTTCCACCATAATAAAACTCTACGAAATCATTTCTTAATTTCTCTCTCAAAATTTCCTCTCAAACATTCTTCTCCAAATTTCTCTTCCAAATTCCATTCTTTCATCCACTTATACACAATCTTCCATCTTTAGATAAACTACTAAACACACCTCCTAAACATAACAAAACTCTTGCAAAATCAAAATTCAAACACTCTCCCTCACCTCTTTACAATTCACACCATATAACACACCAACACACACATTTGCCTTCTTAAATTTTTCTTTCATCAATCTCTTACCCTAGATAAAACTCTAAACCTTCTTTAAAAGTTCATGTTAACATAACATAAAAATATGTGTGTTTGGTCTTCAAATTCCCTATGAGCATATGCTAGGGAATGGAAATGCAGAAACACCATAACATTCATGTCTTATTTAACTCTACAATTTCATTTATGTTAATTTATGTTGTTGTTTTAACCTTACTTTATATATGTTACTAAGTATATGTGTATATACATTTTAAAGCCTAATGCTCACTAATCTAACATTTTATTTATGTTCTTATTTAATTGTTTATTTATTTATTTCATGCAAATAAATAAGACTAGTCAATCTCTAGTCTTAGACTTGTCCTTAATCAAGTCAAAACAAAGGGGATTTGTCAATATCTAAGTTTCGGGAAACCTTGAAAATTAATCTAAGACTCCTATGATTTTCTTATTTATTTGCTTTGCTTTATTCACAAGACTGGAGATATTCAAGCATCGAGGAGCCTTGATGAAGCCTAAGACTCCAATATTTATTTCTTGCTATTTTTATTTTCTTTATGAGACTCTAAGTCCTAAGAAGCTTAGGAAGCCTTGAATTAAATCTAAAACTTTCATGATTTTCTTTGATTTTACTGTTCTTATTTTTATGGAATTTGTCCATTTCTAAGTTACGAGAAGTCTTGATAATTAGATGAGACTCCCATATTTTGTTATTATATTTGCATATTTAATTATTTAATTTTCCATTCTTTTATTTCTCTATATGAATTTATAAATTATCCCATAATATAATTACTAAGTCTATATTTATGCATGGTCATATGATGATATTATTATCTTACTAAAATTTTCAAATGATAATATGGATTATTTTCTTTTATATAAAAAATGGGGCTAAACTCTCAAGAAAAATGATTTTCAACACCTAGAAAGAATTCTCATTATGACATAGGATAATTGATCAAGCTACACTCTTTCCAAAATACTAAAATAAATTTATCATAAACTTATAATGTTGATAATCCTTTGTTATGCAGGTTTTTCTTAAAAACTCAATTGTAAGGTATATACCAATATTTTGACAAACACTTTGAATAAAACAATTTTCCTAAGACAAACTTAAAAATCAACTCACTAGTTAAAATCCATTTAGAAATAAAATTAGTATACAACTTAAGGAACTAAGTTTTAAGAAGTAAACTAATTTTCTTTTTAAGAAGTTAAGGAAATATAAATAATAGTTATAATAAGTGGACACCTACTTGTAACAACTAAAAATTTTAGTTTTCTTCCAACAACCCCTAAAGATCCATGTGTTGAAAAATTATTAATTAAGAAAGAGTTATTATGAGAATAAAAATTTAGAACAAGCCATTCACCTAATTTTCTCAAATACTAAAACTTAATTCATTTTAGAGATAATAAAACTTAGAATAATTTTTCTTCATAACTACATAAAGATTCATGCTTTGGAAAACAATTAGTTAAAAGAAGTTTAATATGAAAATAAAATATTCATGAACCCAAAATAAATATAAAATCATGATTTTTTTAATTAAATTTCACAATACAAAATCTAAGAATTAAAATTTTGCTTAAGTACCAAACTTAGGAAAATTTCAATAGGAAATATACTTAAAGTTTTATGCCACTAATAAGTAAAATTGTGTCTTATAAAATAATTGTTAATAAAATCCCCTTCAAATAAAGACCTTTGAGATTTCAAAATGTATATTGAATGATTATTTTATTGTTAAGTCATTTGCTTACAAAATAGCAAATTTTATCACAAGTCAAGAAAATGATTTTTCACAAAGCTCAACATGACTACTTTTTACAAAAGATTATTTTGTAAAGTTCTATTTTGGAACTACATCACTAGGATCATGCATATGATATGAGTTATTATCTGTACTAAATTATTTTTAAAGGTAGAAATGTTATTATGTTTTCTATAAGTGTCTAAGAAAAGTAAAACTTTGAAAAATGAAAAGTTTAAAAGCTGGAACTTGTAGGTCAGATCTGTACCGATCGATTTCGAAACCCAAATGGCTTTAAATATAAAAAATTACCTTATAAATAGATAGATCTTTTCAAGTAGATAGGAAATGACTACTAATATGCGAGTAAAATTCCAAGTTAGAATGAGTAAATTATGATTGTTTTAAGTTGAAATTTCTCTTAATCCAAATTTTGATGAAAATAAAAAGATAAAATTAGAAATTTTAAGTAAAACTTCTATGAAATACTCATTTTAGGTATTTCTTCTGTCTAGGTAACGAGGAATACGGGACACCCCTTCCTGAGGATTATTACGACTAAGCAGATTGTGATATGGACAAGTGAGTTTTCCCTCATGATTTTGCTACCTTGCTTGTACTTGTAGATAGTTGCATTAGATTTATAAGTAAAAGATAAAATGAATATGAATGAGGTTATGGGTTTACATGAATGTGCTTCTATGAATGTGTGACAAAGGATAATAAGTAAGTAAGCATATCGAGAGCAACAAATGATTGTTTAAATGCATTATCAATATTATATGTTGCTTATGTGTGTATGATGCCTCCTTGATCGCCTTTAAGTATACCTTAATTATACTCGGCTTCAATATAAATTAAATGGACACGCATTACATTCGTCGAGTCATATGCTGAAGGCTACTATTCCTACGTGAAGAATAGGAATGGTCTAAGGCTAGGAGGGCCCACAGTCATGCTCATTCTTAAGGAACTAAGATACCTAGGATACATCCTAAGGACGAGCCATGCCATCAATCGTTATGAGCTAGGGGCTAGGAGACTAGCAATAGAAGATTGCGTAGACCTTCAAATACCATTCCCTTACCCCCAATACGAAATACGTAAATCCGTTCTATGTATGATTTTCGGATACCCATACATAATTGTTTGTACTGTGGTTATTGCATAGCATTCATGGCATATATTTGAAAATCAATAAACTTATTTGAAATACGGTACGAATAAAGGGAATATCTCATTAAGCACGTTGTAAGCTTACACCTTCATAAATTCTTTTTTGAAATAGGTATGCTTAAGATTCTATATAAGGATCAGGACATTAAGGAAATCACTAGTGGATTATTGAGCTTTTACTAAAGAAGTAGGAGCATTGAAGAAATTTACCTTCTTGAAAACTTCTTTATGAGTAATATATGTTATGTTGATATTTTGGAGATTGCTAGGAAATGTATTTATATAGACTTGAAGACATTAGCAAAGTATGCCCCTAAGAATTGTAATTGACCATGTTTATGTTTAATGATAAGTATCTCTCTTGCCTTATTGCTTAATTATTATCAATATAAATTGTGCTACTCCGATGCATTCCCTTTATTATGATGTACTCCTTGTGCATAATATGGAAGTCTTTGCATGATTAAGTTAGTCATTCCTAGGCTTTAATATTGTGTATGATAGACTGCCATGTTTAAGGTACCCTTGGACATGACACGATAGTTGTGGTCCTTGTGGAGGTGGTAGTGGAGGATACA
The DNA here is from genome assembly GCA_024138025.1 of Combretum micranthum. Classification (NCBI taxonomy): domain Eukaryota; kingdom Viridiplantae; phylum Streptophyta; class Magnoliopsida; order Myrtales; family Combretaceae; genus Combretum; species Combretum micranthum. Next base: position 12,910 of record JAMXBD010001782.1, read on the forward strand.
CCGGTCGATAACCTGCCCATTTGGAGAAATTGTGCATGTGGGTACTAATAGAGTTAAGCAAGTCCCCATGTTCTTTTTAGACCTTAGTTGTATTAAAGTATTCATTATGTCTTCTATATTACACGTACCAGATACATATTTTTGTTGTGTTTGAGCTTAACCCTGCCATTATCCGTATCTGTGTCTGTCTCCTATTCCTTCATCATACCATGGGAGGGAGAGGAACAGATCATCCAAGTTGAGATCAAAGCTCTGTTCATATGATTCATTTCCATCTCCCGGTTATGCTACACTACCTTGATCTTTAATATATTGATTGGCTTCACGATCATACCTGAAACTCAACCTTCTTGTTATGTCATTCTTTAAAATTTTGACCTTGATTCTGCTTTTATGTAATATGAAAGGTCAAATTTCCACGATTTCAGAATGAGTGTGATAAGGCGACCATATATAAGATGGTATCCTTTCTCTCGAACACCCAATGCATCTATTGTATCAACAAATAGCTTACATCTAATGCTCAAGGATGCATCATTGCGTCCATTAGGTAGGCGTCTTCAATAGAAATGTTATTTGAATTCGCCCATGGGCATATATTGCAGTCAATCATATGATGGATTGGTCTATAAATTGGCAAGAGATCTTTTTGCTTAAGGTGCTTCAGGTGGTCAGATTGACTCTCACCAACACATATTGGAGCGATAGCTCGATTAAATACCTAGTGGAATGCATTGGTCATATCCTAATTTTTACATAATGTGTCATCTCCGTTGATTTGATGGAATAGACAGTTCAAATAATCCGAGGTAATATGGAGAACGCAGCTAAATATATAATTAGTGCTAGAGGCTTAACTTTGGCATCCACTATCCACCCAAGAAACCACATTGTCATCTTCAATGACGTCATTTGCAGTGGCATTTGAATGAAAAATACGAACAAAATCAATATATGTCTCGTCCGGAAGGTCCATAAGTGCAACCAAACCAGTGGCACGTAAGGCATTAGTGAAGTTGTGCTACTAATTTAACTCATACATGTCTTAATTTTTACCTAGAAGAACGGAGCAAGAGTATAACTCAGTTTCGTATCATGCTCTCATTGTTAGGGTGGCCAAATGAATATAGTTGTTATTATCACCACATGGGTAATGACTAGGTGAAGAGGTGGGGACAGTAATGGTGATGGAAATGGGGATAGGGACGGGGGACAAGGATGAGGCAGGTGTTCTTTCCCAGTAGCAGCATCGTGCAATTACTTTAGTATGACGGCGTAAACTTTGTGAATGCTCCATTATTTATAGTATAAGGAACTTCTAATAGAATTGACAAATGACATGTGCGTACAATTATGATGGTGTAAAAACGATACGGGTTGGAATCAAAGTGCCTAAGTCGGTTGAAGGTATACACAGAACTGACGTAGGCACGTTTTAAAAAAAAAAAAAGATGGCTGGATGGGCACATAGCTGGCTAATGTACCTACGCCGGAGGCTAAAGTGGGCATATTAGCCAGAGATGTGCCCACGTTAGCCTTAAAAAAAAAAAAAAAAAAAAAGATGGCCGGACATGGGCACATCACCAACCAACGTGCTCACGCCGATGGCTGATGTAGGCATGTTGGCTGGCAGAGTGCCCACATTAGCCTTAAAAACCAAAAAGATAGTCAGACATGGGCATATTTACCGGTAACGTGCCCACGTCGACCTTTGAAAAAAAAAAAGCTGGTTAGATGTGGGCATGTCTCTGGCCAACGTGCCCACACCGATGGCCGGCATTATATATTAAGTCTAGGCTCCAAATTGTAACTCCACCTGTTTTGCAGCAAATTCAGCCGTTGCCATCTACGACCTACTCTTAATTCAAACATCGTTAACACTTTCTCACTTTTCGGTTAGATATTGATATGGCAGAAAACAACAACAACCAAGATAATTTTCTCAACTGCAATGAGTTTGATGACTCATGGATTCTAGAAACACAACATAGGGTTTTAACACCTTAATGAGTTAGACAAGGAACCCTTAATACGCGCTACCTATGTCCTTGCCACCGATGCCAGTATATATTCCCATACAAGAAGCAGCTGGAGCAGGGTATTTACAAGCTCCACCAAAAGTCACACAACCGCCTTCCATAGATAGTAGGAACGATGGAGGGGTAACTTTTCGTTGTGTCTAATTTTTTTTTATTATTATTACTACACAATTATCTATAATTATTTTTTATTTATAGGCAATAACTTTCTCATCGACTGAACAATCAATCCCAACGTAGAGTAATAATGACCCTGCCATGACAAGCGGTGCTTTGAGACGTCATAAGAAGAAAACAACAACCATGTGAAAATAGTTTATAGAAATCGAAGAGTCCACATCAAGTAGAGAACCTATTAAATATGGCGTTTATCAAACTTGCGGAAGTAAGTTATCATCTAGGTCCCGCAATGGCATGGGACACTTAAAACGACATGCAAAAGCACATGTCTCCAAAGAGCATGTTGTGGTGGATGGCCCCACTAATGAAAAAGCTCCCATACAGAGTGTATCCATCCCACAACGTAGCGATTCAATCACTAAGATGCGCGAGACCACCTAGTGAAATGGATGTCAACTACAAATATATCATTCTATGGAGTTGGTCATGAAAAATTCGACAATTGGAGTACCGGAACCATGCAACCCTTATACCAATATGCGGGTCGACAAACATTAAAAAATGATATGATAAGCCTTTTTGAGAGAAGGCATGAAGCTCTAAAGTAGTTTTTGTCAAACCTCCCTTCTAGGTAAAATTCTCTAAAATAATTTGTTGTTCATGTAATTTTTTAGATCATACACTGATTTACGATGTTTACTTTCGGTTTAAATAATTTTACTGTGCAGTGTCTCCCTCACCTCAGATGTGTGGAAATCTCCCATCAACGATGTACAATCTAGTTATATATGCGTAACAGTTCACTGGATAGATGAACAGTGGTTAATCCAGAAGCAAATTATTGCATTCAAGTAATTTTAGAAGAGACACACCAGCCAAACAATAGAAAATAACATAGTGGAAGCCATCCAATCGTACGGTATACAGACTACATTTAGTTTATCGTTCAACAATGCATCAAACAACACTGCTACCATTCGTAATCTAAAGCAGTCGTTGAAGCCGGTATGCAATGGAAAGTTCTTTCACGTCCGATGTATCTACCATATTTTCATATTGGCAGTACAAGCAGGCCTTGCAACTTGTGGCCTTGACTTACATATTGAAAAGATAAGATATGTAATCAGCTGTCTTTGTGTTTCATTGAGATTTAAATAGACGTACGTGGAGTTTGTCAAGGCACACCATTTGGACGGAAAGATGTCTGCACTTGATTGTGTATGGAATTCGACATTCAAAATGCTTAACCGGCATTGAAGTGTAGAAGGGCTCTAACTTATTTATACAATACCCTACTTAATCCCTCTAATCCTACCATTGATCTAATGGAGAGTCGGGATTAGTAAATAACGCATGCATTTAAACAGGTCTTGAAGGCATTTCTTGACCTAACACATCATTTATCTAGTTATTACTACCACACTAGCAACTAGGTACTTCCTCTCCTGGTTAACATATCGAACGTGCTGAGTAACTATAGTTTCGATCTTAATCTGCCTACCATTACGTCTACAATGGATAGTAAGATCAAAGATCATTTTGTCCCTCTTCCATGTTGCAACAATGTTAGATCCACAGTATAAGTTTCGTGCGACTGAAGCACTCCTCAAAGAATTATATAAGAATATCAGTGTGGTTGATCTTGAATCATTGGTCGCAAGTCTTCATACTTGATATGCCTAGAAAGAAAATCTCCAAACAATCAAATCAACATAACAACAATTCACAACCACAATCAATCCTGTAATCAAACAACCAATTAGAGTAAACCCTAAACCCTAACTGGATATAACGCACCAGCAAGAGAATAGTTCTAGCAACGCGATGTTGATATATACACAACACTCACTTTGTCGTCACTGGCCACAATCCAAGGATTGATAAGAGTATGGATTAACTGAGAAAAGACTCAATCTTTGTGTATTCAAAATGTCTAAAAACTGTTTATAACATGATAACCAAGTTATATATATGCCAAAGCAAAGGAAAGACCAAAAGACATAATAAACAAAAATCTTTGTAAAATGAAGGCGGGCTACTGGAAGAATAAAGGCTAGCGGCTTTGCTCATGGCCTTAAATTTTTTAATTTAGGCACATTGAAGGCCGGCGACCTAAAGTGATACATCAGTAGCTTATATAATGAAGGCTGGCAACCTTGAAGGTAGCCTTAAAGATTTTGATTCTAACACGTTCAAGGCCGGTCGAAGGCTGAAGGCTTTCCTCACAACGGCTGGTGGCATAAATGTCTACACCGACAGCGTTGAGCCTGTGTTCTTCTCCAGCGTGAGATTATCAAGGCTTCTAATGCTTCCTTAGTCAATATGCATACTCTTCAAATTAAAGTCAAAACCAATTGAATTTGACATGCTTTAGTGCTTTGATCTTCATTTGATTCCATGTGATCACTCAATACTCTCAAAGCGAGATTCTGTAATCTTTTAGCTGAGCACAAGTGATCAGTTCTGAATTAAAATGATCAGATTCCCATCAATACTGTAGCAACAAATTTGCTCAAAGACTTTTATCAATGTCGTGATCAAACAAGTGTACCACCACCCCAACCACAACAATCTAGTAGTCACTCATCCTAGGGTTTTTCAAAGAGAAGTAAACAAATTGCCCAGGATCTTGGGAGCAGCCATGCAACTTTCCAAGAAATCTTTAGTGACATATTAGTGTACGAAGTCCAGCAACTTGATAAGATGGAACCACAACCGTAACAACAATAGGGAGGGGGCGAGAGGGATGATTTCAATGTCCTTAGTTGGTGGAAGAAGAGGACACACATGATGCCGATGCTTTCCATATTGGCAAGATGTTTTGTCTTCTCCGGCTTCAACAATTTCATCAAAGTCAGCTTTCAGTTGGAGGTCCTTAAACCGCACCACCATAAGCTAAAAGCTGCCACTATTGAAGCATGTGTGTGTTTAAAAGATTAGTCGATGCTATTAGTAGGAAATAGATGGATCCACACTTTTGGTGCTCAGGACAGCAGCTCGGGATCAAAGGAGTCATTGTTACTATCGGATTTGTTGCAGAGACACAGACAAAGCAGTGGAGTAGGGTTAGAGAAGGTTCCTAGAGGAAGGGTATATATTGATAACCTTTTTTTTTTTAATATTCTTGTATCCTTTTATAGTTAAAAAATGTCATGATAATATTTATTTGTCCATTGATCTCAATACATTTATTAATCCTTTATTTAACAATTTACAATTATTGTAAACAAATTAGTTATGTAAGTTTAACTTTTATATAAATTAATTATTATTACAATATTATTTAATAATTTCAATTTTTTTATTACCTACAAAAATTTGAAGTTAATATTTAATATGTTAATAGTAATGCAATTGAAATCATTTTAAACAAATAAAATAGACTAAATATATTATATTTTTAAGAAGAAAAATATATTTAATTAAAATAATAATAAATTTATTCAAATATAATTTAAATTAAATTAAAAAAATAAATCATATTTTTATATTATTATTTAAAGAAGGCATATAAATCAATTACTATTATAATATTATTTTATAATTTCATGTTCTTTTATTTCCTAAAAAATATTGAAGTTAATGTGTTAATAGTAATACAATTGAAATCATTTTAGCCAAATAAAATATACTAAATATATTATATTTTTTAAGAAGAAAATATATTTAATTAAAATAAAAAAATAATTACTTAAATACAATTTAAAGTAAATAAAAAATAAATCATTATTTTATATTATTATTTATAAAAGGCATATAAATCAATTACTATTACAATATTATTTTATAATTTCATTTTCTTTTATTTCCTAAATAATATTGAAGTTAATATGTTAATAATAATACAATTGAAATCATTTTAGCCAAATAAAATATACTAAATATATTATATTTTTTAAAAAGACAAATACATTTAATTAAAATAAAAAAATAATTTACTTAAATACAATTTAAAGTAAATTAAAAAAATAAATCATTATTTTATATTATTATTTAAAAAGGCATATAAATCAATTACTATTACAATATTATTTTATAATTTCATTTTCTTTTATTTCCTAAATAATATTGAAGTTAATATTTAATAATAATACAATTGAAATCATTTTAGCCAAATAAAATATACTAATATATTATATTTTTTAAAAAGACAAATACATTTAATTAAAATAAAAAAATATTATTTATTTAAATACAATTTAAAGTAAATTAAAAAAATAAATCACTATTTTTATATTACTATGAAAAAAAAAAAGACACGCATGCTGATTCAAGTATTTTGCATACTGTGTCTTGCTGGCTCACTTATTTCAGTGCCGTGTGCAACCCATGCATGCTCTTGCTTTCGTCTTTTTCCTTCACCTACATGCGTGCCACCAAGCTTGTAGCCCGCATGTCAAACCTTGCATATCATGGCCTATTCACCATGCCCACATACAAATCTTTCCGTTGGTCCAACCAAAATTGTTCTATGGAAAATTTGTACAAATTCATGCGTCAAACATGCAATTCTTGCCAACATAAGTATATGATCTATCTTTCTTTCTTTTTTTTTTTTTTTCCTTTTTTGGGACACCGTTTCTCGTAAAATTTGTTGCAGGATTTTGATAGGAGATTAAAACTTGAATTTTGTCTTTGTTTTAATCATGGATGATTTGTTGTAGGATTTTGATGGGAGATTACAACTTGAATACATGAATCTAACTCTTTGTTTTAATATTTATTGTCATTTTTAAAATTCTTTAGGCTCCTGGAAATAAAAATTTTTCGAATTTATATTTAATCTGTCCTCCATTACACCGTACTTGATTTTTTGTTATATTGCATGTTCTTAATTTTATATTATTTTTTAATATTTTATTCTTTTCTTTATGGATTACTTTATGAAAGAGAATATAAGAATATGAAGGGGAAAAAAGCTAAAATAGTTTTTTAATTTGTATAAGAATATAAGAACAAAAATAGTTTACACTGCGAAGACATATGGTTGTTTATAACGTGGTTTGATTATATTGAGATGCCTTACAAGTGTAGCATTGATAATGTTCTTTTGTGCTTCTTTTATATGTATAAATTCAAATTACTTAGATTTTTTCCCTTTAATTATTGTGTTGTTAATCATTAATTATGTTTTGGTCGATAGTTATGGACCTTCGGGGTAGTGGTTGATATTTTATAATTTTTGCATGGCTTTTGGATGCCAATTTCAAATCCATATGTGTCTACAGTCCAATGAAACTAGGATTTTTTTTTTTTTCATTTCAATTTCCACACGGAGTTTTACAATTTCCTTTCGATACTTTTTTTTTTTTGGCCTCTTCAATACTTTGTTAACATTGTCTCCTTTTCTAATAAGCCATTTTCCATTTCTTAAAAGGATAATTAATAAGGGGTAAATAATATTGGAAAAAATTAAAATTAATAAATATTATATAATATTTAAAAATAATTAAAAGCTAAAATAAAAGGCAAAGGGAATAGCTAAGATATACTCTTAAATCTCATACAAAACCATAAATAAAAAAAAATGTAAATAGGTTGTAACTGATTTGAATATCTAAATACTAAATGGGGATAAAGGAAAATGGATTAAAACTAATACATGAAGATTTAAAAAGAGAAAATGTCAAATAACACTTTTACACAATTTTAATATTTAAAAATATTGCGATCTGTCTCCTTTAGTTGTTTCTAACATCATTAGTACTAAAGATATGGTAAACCCCCGTCCTTCATTGTGATATTTCAAAATTACTCAACTGTGATTTATTCAATAAAGACAGAGAATAATTCTTTCAAAATGCTAAGTATTAAAGTAATATTATTATGGTTTTTTCCTTAAAATCATCAACTGGGTTATATATGTACACGCCATGAGGGTATAACTCAAATTATATTAATATAATTTAATAAGTTTGTCTCAATCAAAGTTTGTATTATGATTAAGACAAACTTATTAAATTTCAACCTACAATATTCTTTACTTTGTAATCATCGCTTTCTTTTAGGAACAAGGAACAGGTAAACACACAGACTGTCGTAATCGATGATGAATAAAAATGCTATTGGCAAATAGAATCCATGCAAAAAATTACATCTCTCAATGAAATTCATGATGGTCTATCCATACATGGTCATCATATGCCATCATTATTGCAGTAAGAAATATATATCAGTTATTATTTCATTTTGGGTTTTACATGTGTAATTTAATTAATACTTTTTTATTTTATTGCCAAAGTAAAAATTATATTCCCGTTTTATCAAGGTTTGTCGATCAATTGAGTATTTTTATTCCATGATATTACTCTCTTTATTTGATTTGTAAAATTTTGATTTCCTTTTGTTTAGTCTTTTAGAATTAAGAAATTCACACATTAGTTGCTGTACAAAGAAGATGAGCAATTTAATTACTAGATACTATATCTTTTAATTATATGGGTTTACCTTTTATAATGTTCAAGTATTTCAAATATTGATAGATTTAATTTAAATTACATATATATGGCCACTTCTTCAATACAACAAGTGATGAATGATAAGCCTATTTGAGAGGAGTCCACCATCCATCTCCCTCTCATATTCCTTTTCATTTTTCAAATTGTAAACATACTTCCTTAGAACGTCATGTAACTCATCTCTAATTTTGTCATATTTTTAACCTTTTTTTTTTAAATAGCATGAATTCCTTAAATTGCATGCTAATGTGTTATTGGAATGAAATATATATATGTGTGCTTAGTTAATATAATTAGTGAATGTGTTATTTTATATGTGAATAGTATTATGAAATTAATATTATTGTTTGATATGTATAAATGTGTGTGTAGTGTAATGAATAAATGTGTCTTTTGCAAATTAATATGCATGTGTTATGTTTAGAATCTAATCAGATTATTTTTGAATTTGCTTAGATTATGACAGAATTTTTGTAAACCTTAGACCCACTTTTTGAGCTTAAATTCAATTCAAATGCATTTGAAATTGGCCTAAATTAATTCTACGACAAATGTACCCCTAATGGCAAGATTTGGATGACAATTGACTTTAATTTGGACAAGTTAAGCCCTCCTTTTTGGGCAGCCCTATTTTCATACGAATTTTCACTTCTTTTCTTTTCTTTCTCCTTTCTTTCTTCCTTTCTCATCCCAAAATCTTAAACCCTAAGCCAAGACTTATTACAAGCTTTAGGATTTGAATATCATTCCAAGCCAAGATTCAATCATGTGAGTTTAATACAAACTTTATCTTTTATGTTCTATATTGAATTGTTTGTAAATGTTAGAATATATATGATTTTGAGGTGATAATTGGTGTGGGATTGAATTGGTGCATTGATGATAGTTTGGATGAGATTATGTGATTAATGGAGTGGTAATTTGTATCTTATAGGAGTGTTGTTGTGAGGGGATGAATGTTATGGGAGATTGAAGGATTGAGTAGTGAGTTGTGAATTGGAAGTGTGATTAGAGTTTTGATGCTTAGAAGTAGAATACATGTTGTTAGGATAGTGTTTGGATCCTATAACAAGCTTTGGAAAGTTTGAATTTAGTTTGGAGAATTTTGAAAAATGAACAAAGTTGTAGTTGTCACGCCCCGAGGGTATTCTAATAATAATAATCAAGAACCACTCGATTACCATTATTAGTTTACCTTCTAGGACTGACATGATTTTCAAAAACAGGATCTTTTAGTTGCTTGGATGGAATAAACGAACATATATAAGATGTAAATTAGTAAACAACTGTTACAAACTACTATATTACAGATCATATGCTTCAGAATTCCTTACAACCTTAACTGATGATTCTAATGCACATTAAATGCATCATAAGACTACTACATATAGATATTCTAGTTCTATACTAAACTTTAAAGTTCTGGCTTCTATTCTCTTACCGGGACCATGCTCCTGCTAGTAATGAGCCACGGTCGCAGAGTGAACCTGAAAGGACTGTGGGAGTGTGAGCTAAAACACGAGCTCAGTGAATAACCAGAACTTATTACACATAGCATATAAGTTATTTAACAATCATATGAAATGCAGCAATCACACAAATGAGCATTACAAGCTTGGATAACCCGGAATCCAAACAGGATGAAGATTTACGCCCTCCCATCGAGGTTGAAGGATCACAATCTATGGTCCACCTACCTAGGAGAGACTTAAGCTTTCAGGATATAACAATCTCAAATTGGGTTATCTCTTTATACTTATCATGTTTCATTATTTATTTCCTGTTTAGCTTTAGAAACTCCACTAAGTGTTAGTTATTCTCACGTAATACCATAAGCGGCGTCCTTCGTTTACCATGTAGTTCCTATGGTATTAACAGAACAAAAGTAATCTTGCAATTAACTACTAGCCCTCTGGCCTAGATAATTCAAGCCTTACCAGAGATCCGAGAAACTAACACGTAGTAGGCTACCACTTACTCAATGCTTTTTATGCATAGTATGTAATGCATGATTATTTTCCATTGTGGTACCAGTAGTTCTTAATCAATTTGGGGGATCAAGCAATACAGACACTCAATTGAATACTACATACATTATCAAGATACACGCAATTGTGTTATCACTTATTTTAGAGTGACATGGCAATCAATGAAATACAATACACAACTTTCATATTTCAAACAGATCATCAATTTTCATTATCTTTTTATTTAAGGTTCACTACTAGTACAAGCACAACCAATGTAATAAGACTGAGTCACTCACCTGCCCATCCTATTTAATCGTAGTAATCTTCAGGTAAGTCCTCCCCAATACCCGAGTCACCTATTGAAATAAATCATATAAAATTAAAATTTCAGACTATACAAATTAGTTTTTATGAATACTTAAGTGTCCTATGGGTTGGGTCTCTGTTGTATTCTTAGCTAATTCTTCCGAAATAACTCTAAGCTCTAAATTCTTGTACTCTCAGTTTTCTTTTAAATTACTTAATAAATTTTCCTTATAGAGTATAGATGTTCCTATACTCACAAATTTGGATTATTTAAATTTCCATTGTTATCTATTTATATACAAATATGCTAGTATATACTTAGTATTTACTAACTCATAATTTATACATATATATAATATATATCTTACTATGAAATCATACTCACTAATAAAAGAATTTATTAACTTAATTATAACTATTTTCAAAATTATTTTTCTCTTCTCATAAGCCTTAATAATTATCATCAATAATAGCACCAAAAATCATAATAATATCAATAATACTAATAACAATAGTAATAATAGCAATTATAGTAATAATAATAATAAATTTCCGAAAATAGATTATATCATCACATTAAGAGTTATACTAATTGTCTTATATATTTTAATTAGTATTATTACTAAAGTAATTTTAGTCTTATATCCAGATTTATTATTATTTCAAAAATAATATTTTTGAAATTCAAAAATTCTTTTAATAATATTAAGGATATTAATAATTAGAATCTATTATGCAGAAATTATTTAACAAAATAATTTATTTTCTAAAGAAAATTTCTTTTTAGATGAATAATATTTAAACACTCTATTTAATAAATAGAAAAATAATTTTATTTTTAAATTTAAATAAATAAATTTCGGATTTAATATTATTATATTATAATATTACTATTACTATTCCAGAAAAATAATTAAATGCAGGAAAAATAATAAACATTATAAAATTATTTAAATTATTATTTATTATATAATTATGTATACTTAGTTTCGTTTTTTTTTTTTCTTTGGCCAAGGGTACACGAAGTCAAGTACGCCCGTACACAGATGCTGGCCGAGGGTTGCACGGGTTGAGTACGCCCGTACAACGTGCTGGCTGAGGGTTGCACGGGTTGAGTACGCCAGTACAACGTGCTGGCTGAGGGTTGCACGGGTTGAGTACGCCCGTACAACGTGCCTGGGCTCATCGGGAAGCACTGTTCACCGTCTTCCCCGATGAGTCATGGCCATTTCCGACGAATCTTACGTCGGGATTTTGGATCCAAACAACTCCTAATAACCTAATAAACCTAAATATCCAAGAATCATAACTTAAAAACAACATGATAACCATGATTTCGAATCATCCAACTCGGCTAGGGTTTGGGAAAAATACCTTCGTTGTGGCTTCTCGGTGAAATCCGAAGCTCCTAATGGATTTGGTTAGCTTCCTAAGATGTTTAGAAGTCAGTCTCAATCCATAAAACTAAAAGAAAACTCGTGGAATGAAAATCACTTACCTCAAGCTCGTTTTTAACGTTTTTCCAGATTTTTGTTCAAATTCTTGAACTGGGTTGTTCGAGCGTTTAAAAATCGGTTCTTGGGTTGGTTCTACTCCTAATGAGATGTAGATGAGTTCTGGAAGTTGGAGGAGTTTGAAGTTCGTTTGCTTAGCCATCCGAGTTCGTTTGTATATATATATATATATATAAATATATAAGGTAATGTAATTTCCTATCGTGTTTCTTCCTCAAATCCGATACAAATTGCTCTGGCTTGTTGCTCATTTCATTCCTTGTTTGATTATCATAAATATAGGGGATGATTTGGCCGATTTGCATTGGTTGCATTTAGATTTACATTGACTTTAACCTTGCTTTGTTGAAGGATTTTCGGCTCACCAATTTTAAGAACATCCCAGCCCTTCACTCCAAGTGGAACGTCTCCAGCAAGCTGGGATTACATATATATATATATAATATATTCTATAATAGTTAGATTTTGTTTAGTTAAGTTTTCGGGTAGTTTAATACACTATCAAGGTATATTTTAGCTTATATATGTAAATATATATATACAAAGGTCTTTAATGAATCCTATGAAGTGTTTAGTTTAACAAAAAGTACAAATTTAAGCTTTAATAATACGTATCTAATTGTTTAAGAAAAATTTATCCCACGTGATTTAGGTTTTATAAGCTTTTCGGGTCAATTTTCGTTTCAGGCTCTAAGGGCTTTAGAAAACCCTAATTTGATCATTGGTATGATTCAATTCTATATTTGAGGTCTAGATCTCAAGTTATACATCAGTTTATGTTTTTATTAGGTATTTATAATCCTAATCGTTTATCTCGAAATCACAATTTCCTAACTAAAACCCTATTGAGTCATTTACGTAATATTACTACTAATATATAGGCTATACTAGTTATATATATTAGATTTAGATACTCACTATGAAATCTTATCAATGTAGTTTATTACTGACTAAAACTCTCAATTTTTAGGGTTCCAATCCACATATAGGTTCATTACTATATCTTGTTCTAATTCCCAGTCTCTATTGAATACTAAGATAATCACTTAATATCCATATTTAGGTTTTCCTATATTCTGTCTGTTTGACAAGGATTCGGGTTTAGGATCTGAAGTTTCCTTTGATCACAACCTGAATTATTAACTCGGAATACGAAATCTTATTTTTGGAAACAATTGGGGTCAAAGGAGTCCTTTTATAAAGTCTATGAGTCCTAAACCGATCAAATTTAAAGTATCTTTCTAACTAGAGTTTCTAATTAACTCTTAAGGTTAGTAGTCAACTCATAATTTCTAGTCTAGGGTCGTATCATATGATGGAAGTTTTCGGGGTTTACAGTAGTAAAATAGGGGAAATCAAAAACAATTTTCGTATAGACTAAAATTTGAACGTATGCCGACATCTGGGGTTTCTACGCCGCCGACCTAGAGGCGGTGTTGGAAGCCCACAGAATCAAATTTCTTAAGGCCGGCGTTCATCCTTTCACATTGTACGCCGGCTACTGGGAATCAAAGCCACCGGCGTATAGTGAGAGGCTGCCGGCGTATCTATATAAGCGGCCGGTTTGCACCTCTCTGGACGTTTTGAAAAATTTTGGATTTGGATTCTACACCGACTCAAAGCCGCCGGCGTAGAATGAAGGCAGTCGGCGTACCCTTGAACACTGCCAGCGTTGGTAGTGTTGATTTTCAGAGTATTGAACACCGGCTCAAAGCCGCCGGCGTGTCCCCTGCGCTTTTGAATTTTTAAAACTTTCTTTAAAGTTTTCCGAAGTTTGATATAAGATCAATTACGTATTTGTTAAGCGATCTAGGATATAATAGGATGCTTAAATACTTTATTATGACTTTGTATTAATTTATTTGGATTTCTTTGATATATTTATATTTATATACTAGTTAATTCGTGCTTAAGCTAAGTGTGAATTTAATATTGATTAAACAGTGATAGATCCTCGCCTAGTCAACCCTGTTAACTCCGAGCTATCTCAGATATGCATAACTTGCCTGTCTCTTTGCTAGGGTAGGCATCAAAATCAAACTGCTTTAAAAAAGAAAATACTATTGATATATGAGTGTTGATTGTCGTTGTTTGCCGTTGAATCTGGCTCGGAGAGCGTCACCTGCTCAGATTGGGGGCAAGGTACTTTCTCGTTAATGGATAGAATTGTTTAGGAGATATGAGTATCCAAGCTGCTCATATCAACCCCCTGAGCGTCGTGATGCGTTACTCAGGATCCCCTAGTATTACAGGCTACACCGGAAGGTGGGGCTGCCTAGTCTGTATGAACAATAGGGACCACTCAGGGAGGCGAACGTAATACTAGATCCTTGTTGCCTGGAGTTTGAATACTCCCGTGTTGTCTTACTAACTAAAGACTTAATAATGAACAAGTGATTGTTGCATAGTGCATTTAGTCTAAGAATGTGTGATCCACTTCGCATATTGTATTCGTTACTTGTGTACTGGGCCTTTGGCTCATATTTTATCTATTTCAGGTGATGATTCCGATGAGTTCTATACGAGTATGGGGTACGGAACCGACTTTGAAGATTTTCTTGATGGGTTAGAGGATTAGAGATGACCATGGACTCAATGGACCCCTATGAATGTAATAGATTAGATGTGATTCTTTTTTGTTGATAATGTAATTATAGTGTTAGTTGGGTTGTGTTTTGAGGATTTTGGTTAAGGCTTGTAAGAAACCTTTGGATGTAATATGTATATATATGTGTGTATTTAGCTAATTAGAAGTTCAGTTGTTTCCCTTGCCAAAAGTGTAGTAGTATTGCTTTGCTTAAGGTAAAGAAAAAAAAAAAAGATCTTGTGTCTCCCATCGTATAATATATTTATGGAATTAGATAAACAATTACTCAAACAATTCCTTTAGGCAACCTTACATATAATCTTAGCGGTTATAGTTGGTTGGGGAACCGTTATCTCCTATTTCAAATATAGGGGTGATAGCGGGTCCTTACATTTTTCTTTGCATACGTATTATAGGTTTGATATCTACTAATATATATATATATATATTTATAAATTTATACATATGGCATTAGCAAAAATATGGTGCATTTCAAGGAAATTTATTTTTTTTCAGAAAGAAACATTATTTGAGAATATACAGACAGGGTCAGTTCCTGGGGGAAGGTCTGGTTGAATTCTATTACAAAACTTTCATGACTATTGCAGTTTATCCCCAAAAATCATTAACACCGTTCAATGTAGGCATTTTTAGAATAATGACTACACAATAATGCATAATCATTTACAATAAGGTATCATGCTCTAAACAAAAATATTGAATAGCTAATACATATCACATATGATATATTTAGTGAGCAATTCTAAAATAATCACCATATGTATGAGAAAATTATTAATATTTATTTATCATGTTTATATTACACGTATCATGTATTACCCCTTAATTCTTTCCCACCTTCAACATGGTTCGTGAGGAAACGAGTGAATATCAATTCAAATAGATAGGATCACAACATGGTAGGAGAGCTCATTAAGCTTATTTTTCTTCTTCACAATATATAGTTCTTACTTCTTCGTCTTCTTCTTCTCCTTCTTGTGGGTACAAAAGTAACTTAACAATTCATCAACGTAACGTGCTTGTAAATCCCTGTCACCAAACACGTTCTTCATTCCTTAACTTTGTCCCTGTAAATCTTCCCACCATCCTCCACATAACAAACCTATGGCTTCAGCTACTTCCTTCCTCGTAAAGGATACCATCATGTTCCTCCCGCGGAATAACATATCCTAACTGTTTTTTCCTCTAAAACCTTAGCATTAATCCCTTGGTCCGAAAGAAATGTCAAGATTTAAGACATCTTCAAACTGAATCGCCTCAACAACCGAACTCCAATCCTGAGTGAGTCAAGAACCCTCCCACTGAGTCATGGCTCAAAATACTGAGTTGAGGTGCCCAACTCGTCCAAACCACACCTCTCCCTCTGGTTCGCTCCTCGAACCCATCCGGCAACTTCACGATCTCGTCATCTTCACTTCCACGCCGAGTCCTGAGAGCCCAAAAGAACGGTAACCCTGATAACTCTATCCCCAAGGCGATCTCATTGACCTCGTCCTGGGACGGCTTAGCCTCGCTGCCAAACGCCACGTACAAAACCGAACCTTGGTCTTTTCCATCCAACCACACTTTTATTTCCCACCATGCCTCCGTTGTTGCATTAGATTCACTAGGCGTAGTTGGCATTTGGCCGACGGGAATAACTTTTTTCTCGTGGAGATCCTGTAATAGGTTTAACCATTCTGGTTCAAACTCAAAGGAACTCCTAACTAACAAAGCGTCGATTCCTTTCAAATTCAATATTATCCGTTCTAAGTCGGAGATACCGGATTCATTACCAGTTACCGCATCGAAAATCCTTGTAATCTCGAACAAGCGGAAGGCTACGTTGGTGGGGAAAGTGATCCATTTCGGCGGAACAGTAAAGTCCTGAGGTTTTACCCTGTCGTCCGCCATGTCATCGTACTTAGGACTCGTAGGTTTTCCAAGACACAACGCCGCTGCAATGTATATGCTGAAGTATGCAGTGGCAATGCCAAGCTCGTGTGCAGCTGGTGAAGCCCAATAAGAGACGAAGTCGTGAAGGAGCCAATCCGGTTTGGATGATTCCAGGAACTGGGTTATGGGTCCTTGAAGCAAGTCATAAGCCTGTTTCAGATACTGGACTTTGTGGTAAGGCAAGTCAATGGTGGCTTCTGCGTCATGCGGGAGGTTAGGTACGTGCGGTAATGGATCTTGACGAAGGTTATGTGGGGTGATAAAGATGGTGGGAGTTTTGGAAGACGGTCGATGTTGTTTGGAGTTAATATGAAGGAAATCTTGTGACCCTTTGAGCAAAAAGCTTGGCGAGTTCTAGGTATGGTATCATGTGACCAAAAGCAAGCCATGGTAGCATCGCTATGTGGAGTTTGTCGTCTGTGCTACCGATGGTAGTGGCGGCCATGGCCATGGGGGGATGAGGTTCAGGAGAATTATGCGAATTGCGTGGTGTTTACTCCACACCAATTTGAGTGGGTTGTTTATGTCCTAGGTTGGCCGGTTGGATACGCTTGATGATCTAAGAATGTCGTATTTTTCGTACCGTTCTAAAAAGGATGCGGATGATAACTGACAAGATTAGTATTTAGTAGGACTTTCATTTTGCCGTCTTGAATGAAACCTTATCGTTTTCTAATAATTGTGATAAGCTTTGAAAGTGGAAACTGAGTGGCCACCTACCAGTCAGCTGTCGCTACGCATATATATGATTTGGGAAATGTAATATTTGGTAACTGAAATTTTAAGGTAACAAAAATAGTTATAAAATAAATATTAAGTCCACCACTTTGACGTTAAGGTATCAAAATTGAATTCTTATAAAACAATTAGATATCAAATTTGATGTGTATTCATATAATTTTTCCCAACTTATAAATTAAGAACGGATAATGTTAAAATTTATAATACTTTTTCTAAATTTTCACAGTTTATAAATTAATAATTAAGATTGTTTTGTGAAATATCTTGTGTGGTATCCTCGAGTATAAAATGGTGAAACTTTAATTATTGATGTTTATTTTAGTGTAATGGCCTAGGATTCATCAGAACTTAAATGTACTCAATAAAGAGCATTCTCAAGATGGGTGATCTCCTGAAAGGCAGTTGCACTAAGGACAAAACTGTGTAGCATTTTGCCAAAAGGATAATATCTCAAAGAATGAAGTTTCGGATCATTACAAGTGGTATTAAAGTAATTCACAGATCGGAAAAGCCAAGTGCATACAAGGCAAAGTACCTCAGAATTGGGGTATTTCTTGAACCTGTATGGCACACCTCTAGTGTCATTCCTGTCTAGTGTGGTTCTGGACATATGTAAAAAAACTAACAAAGACATCAGTTCTGTAAGTGGGGAAATATATGATACTCTCAAATATAAGGTGGCAGAACTCTAATCATCGACGTACGTTTAGGTGTAATGGCTTGGGGTTCATCAAGACTCTAAAGTTAAGTGCACTCAATAAGAAGTACTCTCGAAATAAGTGACCTCTTGGGAAGCAGCAATCATCAAGGACAAAATCATGCAATATTTTGCCACAGCGAACAATACCTCAATCAGTAGAGCTCCAGGTCATTACATTTTATGACATGGATATAATATTATTTTCTTTCCCATAATCTCAATTATTGATCATATAGGATAACATTTTATATAAATATATTCGTAAAGCTTAAAAGACAGGCGAAAAAAAAAAAACCCTTTCTTATATATTATTTTTGCAAAAATGTATTTTCTCGTAATGGATAAACATTTATAGAGCAACTCTTACAAGTAAAAATGTTAAAGAAAGTAATAGTATCATGTGTTAAAACTCCATTAAGATCCAGTATTCATATCGATAATAATAATTTTTATACAAGTGTTAATATTATGACAATTTGATTTAAGAACTTAAATGTGTAGATTATATTTATTAACTTGGAACTTCCCCTCATTTGTGATTTGACACTATAGTTGAAACCTTTTTATGTGAACAACTTAACAAAATAAAGGTGAACTAATAGAGGATTTGAACCCATAATGTAATTCTCTATATCATTTTATAGCAGCATTACAATGATTTGATATATAAGTTTAACTTTATAAATTTGATGTGAATTATTATATTTATTTACTTACTCGATAGCTCATATGCTAGAAAATGTTGAAGTTGCATTTTACAAATTTTTACACTATAAATTGGTATAAAAGAGGGCATGCCTACTTATTTTTTACAACACCATCCATTAAGGTATGTCATATAAGAAAGTGGGATTGATATATACTAAATGTGGGATTGCAATCATCCTATAATTTTATTTAGCATACACTTAATAAAAGGTGTTGCCAAAGATATGTAATCCTAAGTTCTCAAACAATTAAAAGTGATAGTTGTTAACCATAGAAAATATTAATAAACTATAAGCAACGGGATTTTTAATTTGGGTAAAATGAAAAAAATACCCCCTAAACTTTGGGGGTGGCTCGAATTATCCCGAAACTTCAAAAGTATGGTTTTTAACCCCTATAACTATGAGGAATTTGCAAATAAGTCCATCTCATCCTATTCCTGCATCCCCCCATATAGATCCATACAAATTTATACACTTTAAACAGTAAATTTCTGTACGTTTGTAATGGACTAGTACAAAATGGACTTATTTGCAAATAGTTTATAATTATGAGAGTTAAAAACCACACTTTTGAAGTTCGCAAAGTCAATTCATGCCATCCCTAAAGTTTAAAGAGTGTTTTTGTATTTTTCCCTTTTAATTATGAAATAGAAAATTATTATTTAGATTTCCTATTGATAATTCCCTCCATGATTAACAACATCGACATTAGTCTTTGTTGTAAACTTATTCACCTGTTAGTTACCGTTGAAAGCAACTAATAACCGCAATCCTTTGATGCCACTGGTTTTTCATAATTCTAATATTTTAATCATAATATGTCACGCCTCAAGGGATACCCTAAACGTGACAGTCCACCACACTCAATATTAAAACTTAAGTATGACAACCTCAGTCATTCCCAGAAGCTAATATTAAGTGTAAGACGTGCTCTCACAAATTTAGAGGACCATACATGGAATTATGAAGCTTAAGAAGATACAATAACAAATTAAGAAAAGAGGATTCATAATATTTATTTCATTCATAACAATAGTCTTACAAGTCTTAAGGCATTTCCCAGCCACAATTAACTATAATTTATTACAATGAAATTTATATGGAGTCTACATATTATCTAGTACTAAACTTCATCTAAAAATTCCTTAACCAAAAAGGAAAATGCCTGGCTGCAGGGTCTACGTGGCCTCAACCACAAATAGGTAAACTGTAAAAGATATCTATAGGGATATAAGCTAATTGGCTTAGTGAGAATTATTTCCATAAGTAAACTTCTTGTGTAAAAAAAAATGCAAACAAGTTATTTAAACAATCAAGTGAAATGCAACATACACGTGGACAAACAAGGCATATAGTTTTCTAGAAACTATACGTTGAATGGATTTACGCCATCCATTTGGGGTTTGGTGATGTATAATCTCAAAACGAGTAGTTTTAGTTAAGTTATGCTTTCGATCAATATTGTCAAGCATATAAAGTCTACTCAGGTTGAGCCATGCTTCCAGATTTCTGCCAAGCATTTGAATCCATGTCGCCAAGTAATCGCTTTCGATCATAACTGCCAAGTGTTGCTTTTGACCGTGCTACTATCCTTTTCACCTAAGGATAATAACCCCATGCAATGTGACTCATTTCGTCGTATGCATAAATCAATTCATTTAAGATATCATAGCATCATTATTATCAAATTTAAGGTGATCATAGAATTTCATACATATCAAGTGCTATACTAAATCAAACAATTACTTACAATCAATTCCAGCCTCGACACTCTTAGAATCCTTTCAACAATTTTCACATACATATCAATTTGTCTTTTCTTAATTCTAATGCGACTAAACTACAAGCACAATCAAGTAAACCACTTTAAGGAAATAAACTCATTTGCCATGTCAACACTTTTTCTAAATGGATGAGTCACTCAAAAAATCCACTTAGTTGAAATAATCCTTGGGATACGAGTATTCTTCCTTGGAATTACCTAATCAAGAAAAACACCCAAAATAAGGATTTCTTGGTAACTTTATTGAGATTTGACAAAACTATATCATAAGAACGTCAAAGTTCGTATAAGACAGGATTCCAATTTAAAATAGTCATAACTTGGTCATTTTAACTAATAATTACGCAAATAATATACCGATTTCTACCTACTCTAAAAGATCTATCCATTTCTAAAACTATTTTCATCAAACTAGATCATTTAGGCTCTGAAACAATGGCGATAAGATTCAACACGAATTTTCCCATCCCAAAAGCAATTTGTTTCAAACATTAAACCATCCAAAAATTGCTTTAATAAATACTTAGTTATCTATACATTTGAAAAATTCCCTTTTGATAGATATATAGCTCATATTTTATCCATGTTCAAGTGTTTGTTGCCCATCCAAATTTCTTGAGTAAAAAATGTTAATTAAAAGTTTGTAAAACCGTAGTTTACAAGAAATCCATTATTATAACTCCTTTTAAAATGAATATTTTGATACTTTTGTTTTCAAAGAATTATTTCATGTTTATCTTACTATTATTCTTAAATGACTTTTGGTAAGAATAAATTTCTTCTTTTTGAAATTTTCAATATTGTAGTCATTTTTCCTATTTGTTCTCTATACAATTTTTCTTGGACCATTCATTTGAAAGATTTTAATTTGAAAACTCCCATTCCCTTTTTGTGGGGTTTTCTTTATATTATGTTATTATAGAAATCATTTTAGTATCAAAATCATCTTCTTTTTGGAAATCAATAGAAATGATTAAAAGCTTTTCAAAACAAAAGTAGCTTTTAAAATTGTAGTGAGTTCTTCCTAAAACTTGGAAAAGAATAAATTTACTTTTAAACCATAGATTTTACATTTCATATAAACCATTCTTAAGTGATAAAATTCCCATTTTTGTCAAAATATTATTGCAGCTTTAAAGATTTGGACAATAATCTTTATGGGCATGATTATAAGAAACAATAACAAGCAAAGATAACATAACTAATAAATAAAGTCAAGTATTGGAAGTCTTAGCTTCTTCAAGGCTCCTGGGACTAAGAAATAGACTAGTTCCAAAAAAAAGAAACAAAATAAAAGAAAGAAAATTATTTTAACTTGATGAGGACAAGTCTAAAACTACATGAAATAAATAAATTGTGAAGAAAGAAATAAAAAATTACTTTGCATGAAAGTAAATAAATTGCAAATGAGCTTATATGCTCTAAAGAATATATATATATATATATATGTAGATACATAATAATACTTTGTTAGATATAATAATAATAGTAATATGAACAAAGTAAAGTAACAACATAAATAAATAAATAGGTATTCATAAACAAAAACAATACATAAACATAGTATAGCTTCCATAACATTTACTTTTTGGGAACTCACACCATGATCATGTAAAATTGCATGACATGGAAAGAAAAATTTGTAAAGGAAGTTTACCTAAAGAGGGTTTTTAGAGTATTATGTATGAATGGGTTTTGTATATGTAGAAGATGGTTTGAGAGTGTTTTAGGAAGAGTTTTGAGAGTGTATATGGAGAGAGTGTTGAGAGATAAATTTTAGAGAGATTTGGTAGTAAATTTGTGGGTAGTAATTGTACGAAAGAAGTAAAAGAGGAGAGGGGTATTTATAGGAAATGAGGAGTGAATTTTGTATGACTTAAATAAAGAAAAATCGAAACAAATTGAAGGGCGGGGGGGGAAGGGAGGAAGGGATATGCGTTGGCTATGAATAGAGAGAGGGGAGAAAGTTTTTATTTTATATTTTTGTTGATTAAATGTAATAATAAGTAAGGTAGATATGAAATAAAGTTATGGAAAAGGTAAAAAGTAAAGATAATAGGTATATAGGGTGTAAGAATAGGTGTTAGAAAAAGCAGAGATAAAAGAATAGTGTAAAATAGTAATGAATAGTATAATATAAAGTAGATATGACTAAAAAAATACTGGTAGTAAGAAAATACGCGTATAATTGCAATATCTATTATTTTCACTTACCAAAAAATTATAAAACTGATATTTTTGAAAACTTTATATTTTTACGAGTCTAATGGTATATCTAGAATATTTTTACTATTCCGAGCCTTGGGACACGTTTTTCAAGAAATGTATCCATTCAGGTTCAAAACGAATTGCGGTTTTACTAATATGATCTTTTTAAGCTTTCTTATGTTATTGCGAACTATTCTACATACTAATCTTTTACTTACTTTCTTAAGATTGCGAACACGGGATTGCCGGACTTAAACTATTACATCTAACTAAGGTTTTGTTAACTTTAAGGCTTCCGGTTGACCTTCTGATTAGGGTTTAAGCTAAACCGATCACAAAACTTTGGGGGTTTACATAATAAATACTAAAATAAAAGTTCTAAAAGCATAAAACTTTCATTGTTAGAAAGTGTCGGGGAGTTTTGTTGTTGATCAAATAGCAAAAGCCCCACCTATGAACCCTTAGATTTTACGATAACCCTTTAGGTAAATCATAAGGTCAATATCGAAATCGAAACCCTAAAGTCAAACCAAGTCAACTCTAAACCCTAAACTCAATCAAGCAAATTCTAAGATCCTAAAATATTATACAAGTGAGATAAGTGATGGAAACCCTAAGAAAAAGTTAGATATAAGGTCTATATCCTAAAACAATAGGAATTTCCAAAACCCTAACCTTTTCATTCCTTTCTCGATTACAATTTTCGTATCCAAGCACCAACACACAAATCAATGTAAAATATTCTGACAAATAATTAATACTAAAATAATATTAAGATGTCCATATAATATCAGATAAAATTTTATTGGCTCCTAAAAACATCAATTATAGTGATTATACGTATATTTTACTTTTTACTAGTAAATAATTTTTCTTTTCTCCTATTCATATCAATCACCTTTTCTTACACTCTTGCACCATATTCTTATGTCTTACATAATCGTTTTTACACAAATTTAACACCATACTTAATTACACTTTTCTTAATAATTTTTCTTCTTTAATTAATTTCTTTTCTCTCTCTCCCCCCTTCTCTAGATTCGCTACCTCCAACAACCCCCCCCCCCCCCCCCCCCTCTTTATTTATTTTCCTTTTTAATTATTTTTCCATCTTTAATTCCCTCCTTTTTCATCTATAGATACCCCTTCCTTCTTCATTCTCTTCACACTTTATAATCCTTCTTTCTCTCAAAACTCTCTCAAAATTTCCTTTCCCTCTCCTCCTAAAATGACCCTAACCCCAACCCACCTACCCCCCTCCCCAGCATTTTTGTGCCCCCTCCAATTTTTCTTTAACTCTCCATTTTTAGGTAAATACACTAAACACTCTCCATATATTATGTCATGTGACATATGTATGTGGATGTCTTTGAATAATTTCCATAAAAATTTCCCTAATGTATGATGCTAGTAAATAGAAATGCAAGATAGCATATTGAGTTCATGTCACATAACGTTATGTTTATGTTATATGGTCATTTTATTCTTGCCTACTAATCTTTCTTTATGAGAATATGTATATATGTGTATTTATAATCTTTAGAGCATATTGCTCGCTACTATAACTTTTATATTCCATACGCTTTAATTTAGTTCATGCTGTATGATTTTTTAAGACTAGTTAACTTCTAATCTTGAACTGGTCTATAATCAAGTCCGACTAGGAATGGATTATTTCAAGTCTCGAAGAGCCTTGACAAAAATCTAAGATTCCCATTTTATTCCATTTAATCTCAATTTGATTTTATTTATTATGCTTGGTGACTAAATTATTTCAAGTCACGAAAAACCTTGATCATAAGCTAAAACTCCCATGATTTTATTTCAATTTTTCTTATCTTTATATTTTTTTATCTTGTCAAACTTTATTTTAAGTTCATCATGTTAGTAAAATATTCATGAGATTAGTTTTATATTCATGTACATTAATGCTCATGGTGATGTTAGCATAATACTAAAATGAATTTCATAAACCTCATATATTGACAATTCTTTGTTATGTAAATATTTTCAAAAAAAATATTTTCAATAACTTAGGAAATCCCTAGTACAAAGGAAAATTTAGAAAAAGGGAGATCGACTTCTCATTCCCTTAAAAATCTCGAGACATAGAAATGAAATTTAGTAAATTTTACAACTTGAAATTACACAAAAGTCAAAGTTTTACAAACTAAGTTTTCAAATAGATATTATTTACAAAATACTCAAGAAAACCAAAACTTCCAAGAAAATGAAGTAAGTATAAGAACTTCATTTTCAAGTTTGAGTTACCTATTTGAAAAGCCTTAAATAAATGAAATTTTCTGACAAGATTTTAATGGATATTTTCCATAATACTAAAGTCTTCTAACTTAATTTCAAAATCTATTTAGTAAAAACTCTATTTTGAACAACATTACTAGGGTCATGCATATATTATGAACTATTATTATTGATTAATGATTTTCAAGTGATATGTATTTGATATAGAAAGTTTACCTAAGTTAAAAATTGTGAAAAGTAGTAGAAATTAAGACTAGAACAAGCTGGGCGTAATCTATACAGTAGGATTTCGAGACCTAGATGACCTTAATTATTTGAAATAACCTTAGTAATGGATAGAGCATCCCAAGTAGGTGAAAATCGACTATTTATACACAAAAATCAGAGTTCAAATGGTTAGTTATGATCGTTTTTAAGGTTCAAACTTGATAACTAGGAAATCTATCATAAATAAAATTAATAGAGTTAGAAATTTGAGTAAGACCTATATGAAATACTCATTTTGGGTATTTCTTTTTTCTAAGTAATGAGGATCATGAAGCCCATTCCCCAAATATTATTTCCACGAAGGAAGATACCAAAGGCCAAGTGAGTTTATTTCTCCATTTTTTCATATTCTTGTATGTGCTTGTAGAATAAAAGAACTAGAAGATAAGAAAAAATAAAAACGGAAATTGTATGTGGGTTTATCATGGGATATGTATGTGTTATGTGGTACTTGACAAATGAAAGATAAGTATATCGGAACTTGAATTATTGATTAATGTTTGGTTTCAATATCATGTTGGAATGTTTATGTGTACTTTGATGGTCACCTCTAAATTAGATAATATTTATGTCGAGACTTAACTAAGAATTTGCATGTGCATGACATGAATTTGGTCCTATGACTTTCGCTGCTATACTTTCATGTGGGAATGAAGTTTAGTAGTGGCGCCTAGTAGAAGCGGAAAGTCTATTAAAATTTTAAAATGTAGAAGCCCAAAAACCTACAAAATTTATGATCGTATGGGCCTGTAACTATCCCTAACTCCTGATATGAAGAGCATAAATCCATGCTACATATGATTTCCAATTAATCATATGTATTTTATTGTTCATATGGATTATGCATTTCATATGCTTGAATAATAACTTGATTGATTATTTTATGGGTATGTTATTACGGAAATTACTCATCAGCAAGATTTGCCTATACCTCGTTAGATTTTTGTTACAACAGGAGTACTTATGGCTTTATCCAAAGGGAATCTTTTGCCCAAATAATGACTAAGGATTACAAGGAGTCTTTAGAGGAATTTACAAGAAGATTTTGGTATAGACCTAAGTAGGAATCTCCCTAAATAAAATTAGATATTTGAATTAGAATTTTTACTTTTGACCAAACTCCATGGTCTGTATATTTAAGTCTTAGCGAGGGTATGCCCTAAGAGTTGTAAAGACTTTAAATCTCTAAAATTATGAAGCTCATGTTTAGATGTTCTTGAATGTTATTTATTGTTTTCTTAAATTGTCTAACTCCACTGGCGTCTCCTATTGTCGTGTAAATACGTCTTAGGCATGATATCAAAGCTTTTACGTGACTAAGATAATCATTCTTAAGATTTAATATTCTGTACAGCGAACTGTCATGTTTATAGTACCTTTTAGGGCGTAACACTACCCATGTGTTGTTACTATATAGAGAATGTTTGATAGGTGAGCCAATAAATTACCATCCATAATGTCAAAACTCTTAGACAAATTTGTCATACTTCCCCCCAAAAGGGCTTTTTTTTTTTTTTTTTTTTATTCCAAACCTAAAGAGCTACTAGCCGAATTATCCTTTTGAAATGGCATAAAACATTAAGTAAACTTGGGTCTATTTGTTTTGCCTGCATGCAGATGACACGGACATTTTCAAACAAATTGTTTGTCAAGAAATAAAGAAAATGAAAAACATACAATTTTACTCATAAAAAGATCAAATAAATCAGATAATGCAAATCAGATACAGATAAGACATAGATGAAATACAAACCATCCAAATAGACCCTTAATACCTAGAGCTATTAAACTAAAATTCTAGCAAATAGGAGCAATCCCAAACTTCAAAAGCAAGTTGAAGAACTTTTAGACAAAGGTCTTCTGAGAGGGTCTCTAATGTGTCTTAATTTCTAAAAGAACCCAAAAACAATTACACTATCAAAGTCACCTGCAAAAAATTTAATAAGTGTATAAGACATGAACGCAAACATATCCTAAAAGAAAAGGTAAGACTCAACAATTAGATAAAATAAAACTAAGAATTATGACTCAAGAATGGATCTTCAGTGGTTTTTCTAATAATAAATTCAACCACGATGTAAATAAAACATTTTAGGATTCTCTTAATAAAATATATACCCGACTTAGTAATAGCCTATTAGCAACAATAATATCTCTTTAAAAGTTAAACTAAACTAACTCTAAGTCTCCAAAGATATAAACGAATCTTAAGATTCCATATAGCACACTAATCATATGGAACAAATTATATTTTAATTAATACCTAGAATTGATATTAAGACACAATACTATAAATAATCAAAAGGTTTTATTAAAATGAAAGAACCAGTGTAAACCATGATTTTCCTTAATTAATTGAGTTAAAAGTTTGCTGCAATCTCAATGGATTGATAAATACAGTTGTTCACCACAAAGTAGATGCCAAATTGATAAGAACTCGAGAAATACTAATTATAGCAAATAAAGGGAATAAGATATCTATTATTAGATAAAAGTAATCCCTCCGGATTCTCCTAATTTCCAGATTTTCCAAATTCAATTTTATCTTCTTGCCTTATTTTTGTAAGGTTCGGGATATGGCTTGCCCTCGATAAAAAAATATTGTCACTTCAGCGAGTCCTTTAGATGGTTTACTCAAAATCTTGGAACTTTTCATGTTAAAAGTTTTCCAATACGCCTGTCAAAACTTCGGCTATTCTACTTCGTGACATTATTATTGAAAGCCCTTCTAAATCCTTATTGCATCTACATGAACACAGCTATCAAAACCCCATGCCGTCCTTCTAGATTTGTTAAGTTGAAAATTGTTCTAGTTATTTTTACTTCCTTCTAACTCTTTTTTTTTTTTTCTAATTGACCACTTGTAATTAGACTTAACTCTGATCTCTTATACTGCCTTGGTAATAATTAAAAACGATGATAGAATACAAATGTATACGAATAAACAGTAGATTCAAAAACAAGATAATCATTATTATCATTTCTTAGATAATATCCTTGATGAGTTGCATAAAGTTAATTTTTTCTCCGAGAAAGATTTCAAAAATGTAAACCAAAAAATTAGGATGAGAAGGAATAATGGGAGGAGAGCTAATAACATGCTTTTGAATTATTTAATGCTCCTAATATTTTCATGCGTTTGGTAAATCATGTCTTGAAACTACAAGAATTTCAAAGGAAACAACATTTGATCTGAGTGCGTTTAATAACCTCAATTGAGTCTTTTAACCACAAGTACTATTCCAAGGATATTTGGTTTCATGATAGGAAATCAAAATAAACTTGGAGGTAATGACAATTAGGATTAGCCAATATATAAGAACATTTCTCAGTTTAGGAGCTTTTTTGGATTAACTTCACCCTGTATTACCTTATCTAAGATTTTAGTACCCTTGGATCTAGTTTCTAATTAACTAAGAAAAATGAAAATCTAAACGGGGTCCCAATGCCCTAATTGGTGACGAGATAGTCAAGGATTGTGCACTGCACTTGTCTTAGCCTCGCACAATTTTACAAAATCTTATAGATAGAATAGCCGATAACGCACTTCTGGTGCGATACCGTCCAAATGCAAGACCAGGGACCTGGCGCCTACTTCAGAGAAAAGTTGAACGAAGTAAACGTGGGTATTCTACCAACAAAAGGAAACTTATTCCTTCGTTCATGTCTATAAAGTCTTGGAGGAACAATTGATTTTAGAGAATTATTTTGCATGCCGACCGTTAGGTCTTAAAACATAGATTCGAGGCATGCCAAGTGAGTTTTCTTAAGACATGCTATGTCATCCCTAGCCCATTCATTCAAAAATAAATAAGTAAAGCTTACCTTATTACCAACTGCTATTATGATATTTAATTGTATTTTAAGCATTGAATAACAATTCATTATAAATTCTTATTATGCAAAATAATAAATATTAATTCATATTTCCACACATAAACTGCTATTCAATAGAACCATCATAGTATTCCTAAATAAAAACCTAGACCCTATCCTTGAAGGGGAAATTTCAAATTTTAATCTGCTTAGCCTTATAGTCTAATGATTTTTCCCCCGATATCTAAATGTCAGATTCGAATCCCCCTTCCAAAAAAAAAAAATTCTACAAATTGAGTGGAACTCGGGGGCGCAAACCGGCACTTAAAGGACCCTAACCTTTTTTACAAAAAGCACTGATTAATTTTATTTAATACTCAATATCTAACTATAATATAAATAGAGGGAAAATCCGTAAGAAGTTAATTTACCTAAATTTATGGACATTCAAGAGTAGCATACGCCTCTCTTGGTCCGACAAACCCTCATCACCAGCCACCAATGTGGTACCACCAGAGCCACCACTTTAGCCACCGCCCACACTTTAATCTGGAGGGGGGTATATCAAGTTTGCACACAGGACACACTAAAATTATATGCATTTTACCCTCAGTTAAATGTCCATTAAGTTAATTTCGTAGTTTGACCATACGACGCGGGAAAAGGAAAAAAATATTATTAAAATAAAAAAATTACGAAAATGCCACTGGGACGAATTTAATCCCAGAAATAAGCAACACGGCCTCGTCTCTTGAAGAGACAAGGTCGTTGACCTCGTCTCTCACGAGACAGGCCAAGGAAGAGCGGCCTCGTCTCTTAAAGAGACGAGGTTGCTCCGCGTGTGACCTCGTCTCTTCAAGAGACGAGGTCTGCGCGCATAAACTGCAGCGCGCGCTTCTTTCCCCATTTCCCCCAAATTCAAAAATCACGAACCCTAAATCCCCAATTCTCTCAATCGGCTCGACGTTGATTCTCCACGACTTCTTAGGTTTTTTTGGTGATTGTGCAATCTCAGAGCCCCCAGACGGTGTCTACATTGCAATTTGTGGGTTGGAGGAGCGATACGCAAGATAAATCATCGAAATCCACCGCGAAATTTGAGGTAAGATTTTCGTGATTTTTGATTTTTTTTTTGTAATGAATGTTGCTACATTGTTCAATTGATAGTATGTGCTGTTAGAATCATTTAATTGTGCAATTAGGACGTGGAAGGATTTTATCCGGTTGTTGTATGTTATATAATAGATACATACGTATACATATATGAAATTATTGGGAAAAAAAATAATATTGTGATTAGTTGTTGGATAATTATTTTAGAAGTGCAGGTGGGAAAATAATTTAAAATAACTTGTAATGTCGTCAACGGGTATTGTTGAGCGATTCCAATACCGTAGAAAATTTTCTAACTATATGGATACATATATATATATATATATATACATATATATATATATGTAAATTGGGGGGAAAAAATTAATATAGTTATTGGTTGTTGGAAAATTATTTTAGAAATGTAGTTGGGAAAGAAATAAAAAAATAACTTGTTATGTCGTGAAGGGGTGTATTCGGTACTGTAGTGTTGGTTTATCATGGAAATTTGCGGTGAAAAAAGATAATGTTTGTAGGAAATCATGGTTTTGCTTAGGAAAAAAAATAGAATTTTGGAAATGTTGCATTTGGAATTTGATTAAATATTATGAGGAATGAAACTCATAAGTGTGATTTTGCGAATTTGATGCATTGAAGCTAATTTTGATGAGATAGCAGGATTGTTGAGGAAATGGATAAGGCAAAGTTCATACTGTATGCTCATGGTAATATTGTACAAGAGGATGATGGTTTTTGTTATGATAAGCGGCCGTTGCTTATGGTCAGTATCAGTAGGAATTCAACATATGAGCAGATAGTGAAGATTATTTGCAATAGATTAAAGGTAAATAGGTGTACACATCGGGTGGAGCTATATCATAAGGTAGCTATTGGAGATAGGACGCTACGTTATGATATTATTCCAGTGACCGATGATGATGCGGCGCATGAGATGTTGGTGTACACAGAGGGATCAGTGGCTGTTTATGTGCAGATATTTGAAAATGAATTGTCACAGGTACCCGCAGGGGATAGGGGCATTGATAGAAATATTGCAAGCCAGGCTGGTAGACTCAAACTCAACCCCAGCTCAGACAATGGGCAGTGCACAACTGGAAATAGGTAACTTTGAATTTTGTGGCGGTACTTCGGTAGGTGGTAATGATATGGAGGCTGTGCAAGACTCATCAGTAAGTGAATCCAATGACGACTATGATGATGATAAAAACGATAATGTGGAAGTTTTTCCACAACAATATGCTTTGCCTGATGTGCAAAGAAGGGAAAATAGCTGGGACCGTTTCATTGCTCCTACTGATGTTGATGCAATAGGGAGCTCAGTGGCAGTTCCGTTTTCAATGCTGAAGTTGGTAGTACTTATGCAGCATACGATGATGAGCAGGAAATGAGTGCTGGGAATTGGAGCTTCAGTGATGAATTTAAGGTTGGGATGCGGTTTGAAACCAAAGATCATCTCATCCGGGCTGTTAAAATGTGGCACATAAAGAACCACTATAACTTCAAGGTGGTGGATTCGGATCCAAGGTCATGGGCAGTCAAATGTACCGATATCCACAACAGAGGTTGTAAGTGGAGACTGAGAGGCAGTTATAAGAAACACGGTGGCTAGTTTCATATCACTAAATTTGATGGGCCTCATACCTGCTTGGATGAAATCACTGGACAGGATCACTCTCAGTTGGACTCCACCAGCTTGTCTAGGGCCATAATATTAGAGATCCGCAATTCTCCAGATGTGAGGGCGAAGGATCTCCAAACGAATATATTAAAGGAGTTCGGATATAACGTTCACATAAAGAGAATTCGTGAGGCAAAGAGAAAGGCAATTGAGCAGGTGTACGGTAGTTGGGAGTCGTCTTACGTAGAGCTCCCGCATCTACTCAATGCAATTACTGAGGCAAATCCAGGAACAAAGGTCGATTGGCAAACTCAAGATTCAAATACAGCCGACCACGTGTTCTTGGATAAGCTTTTTGGGCATTCGGTCCTTGTATCGAGGCGTTCCAGTATTGCAGGTATGTATTGTAATAGTGCTTTAGTTTTGTTACACCTGATGATATTCACTGATATGTTATATACTTTAATCATTGCAGACTGTGATCACAGTTGATGGTACCTTCCGAATGGTACCTTCCTGTATGGCAAGTACAAGCACAAATTGCTTATTGCAGTGGCAGTAGATGGTGCAAATCATATAGTCCCATTGGCCTACGGGCTAGTGGATGAGGAGAAGGCGGAAACCTGGGGTTGGTTCCTTGCAAAAGTGTTGGAACACGTCATCAAAGACCGATCCAACATTTGCTTGATATCGGACCGCCATGCGGGTATCAAGAGTGCGGTGGAAGGTGACAATGCGGTGTGGCCTACAGGGTGGCCTTGGCGCTGGTGTATCCGGCATGTTGCAAGCAATTTCAATTCGAAGGCCAAAAGCAAGGAATGTAAGGAAATAATAAAAAGAGCGGCCTATCAAGCGCAGAGTCGAAAATTTCATGGATACTTCAATGCAGCACTTCAAAGCAATCCTTGGACGGGACGATATTTTCGTGAGCTACCTCCATGCATGTGGACCTTATCTTACGATGAAGGTGTCAGATTGGCCTAGGTACAACAAACATGGCTGAGAGTTACAATTCGGTTATAAAAGATGCCCGGTGCTTACCAGTATCGGCATTGGTAAAAAAAACCTTCTACAATTGTAACTCTATATTTAATAAGCACAGGCGTGAAGCCAGCGATGCCATGAGTATAGGTAAGTTGCTCACAGATATGCTGCACATAAGTTTGAGCGATGGAATAGCATTTCCAGCTCGCATAGAGTGACATGTTTCGACTATCAAGAACGCATATATGAGGTTATAACTGCACCACGTCCTACAATGTATGGTCAGAAGGGGGATCATATTCAAAAGGTAGAGTTAAGAGCATGTAGATGTACGTGTAACAAGTGGCAGACATACAGAATTCCATGCTCACATGCAATGGCGGTAATGGGTACAATGCACATGGATTGTCTTGCCTACGTCGGACAGTGGTACAGGTGGGACCACCAGCTAAAAGTGTATGGTCGCTCCTTCATTCCTGCAGCTGATAAGGCAAATTGGATTCGTTTGGACTTACCGAAGTGGCACCCTATACCGGGACTTATTAGGAAAAGGGGACGGCCTAGGGAGAAACGATTCCAGAATGAGATGGATATTCGAGAGGGCCCTCGAGGTTACGCATGCGATTGTTGTGGGCAGCAAGGCCACAACAGAAGGAGTTGTCCAAACGGGGGATCGATGGGTAGTGTACCAACGGGGCGGTCGAGTCGTAGTGGTAATTCTTTATTTCCATATGTTCTATACACTGTATTATTGAGTCATGACTGACGTTATGTTTGTTGTGCTTGTTTATAATCCATATTTGTTGTCAATAACAATATCTCCTCATCGTTTCTTCGCAGATGGATCCCGGACCGCTCGATAGTTCATTACTGACGCAGCAGCCTGTACATAGGTCCACTCTAGCCTGGGATGGGCAGGTCAGTTCATTTATCTATTTTATTGATTCCAGTTTTGTTTGATGCGGTGTTTATGATTTTTAATAAATATGTTCACTTTGTTGTAGGAGCATGAGGTACTACATTGTCGGCGCAGAGAGGCCAGGCTCAGGCGACCTGCTGGTATACCTACAGACGTGGACGAGCGCATGGTGCCATTCCTGTCGCAGGCAGGGTTCATAGGGGCGGCTCAGATGCCTTCATTCAGCTGGATTGGCATCTGATTACTGCTTTGGTCGAGCGATGGCGCCCAGAGACGCACACGTTCCACATGACCACGGGAGAGTGGACTGTGACACTACAGGACGTTGCTATCCTGACGGGCCTCCCTGTGGATGGATTGGCCGTTACTGGCACGGCTCGCATGGATTGGCCAGATTTGTGCGAGGAGCTATTAGGAGTTCGGCCAGTCCCCGGCGTCGACATGGATGGAGGTCGGCTGAAGATGTCGTGGTTGATAGCCACTTCACCGACCTACCTGAGTTTGCTGATGACGTGATGATCCGACGTCATGCTAGGGCATACATTCTGTTGCTGCTTGGGGGATTTATTGTCGCAGACAAATCCTCCAACTACGTTCATCTTATGTACCTCCAGCTGCTCCGAGATTTCGAGCGAGCAGGGCAGCACGCATGGGGAGCTGCCTGTTTGGCTTGGCTGTACAGGCAGCTATGCCTGGCTTCCGACGTCGACACGGGGGACATGGCAGGACCACTAGTTGTCCTGCAGATATGGGCATGGGAGCACTTCCCCCACATTGCCCCGGTACGGCGACTGCTCACCTCTGTTACCGCAGGCCGCCCACTCATCAGTCATTGGGGTGCGACTTTCGACGTCACCCGTGTGTCGACCCACCTATTGATTGAGTACCGCGCCTCCTTTGATCGACAGATGCCACATCAGGTATGCGATAGATCAATTTTGATTTCCATTGCCTTCTACTCTTAAATTGCTATTGTACGGTCATTTTCTTATGCAGTACATCACTTTTGCTACTTCATCAGGTGGTGTGGGACCCATACAGCTCCATCCTGCCCGCCCTGCCACCGTACTGCCTGGTAGGCAACGACGTATGGCGTGCCCGGGTGCCATTGGTATGCTTCTACCTTGTCGAGCACTACTATCCGGACAGAGTGCTCAGACAGTTTGGTGGTTTCCAGGAGATACCAGCCCCCCCTGCTGATATGAGACCCCTCCATGAGATTGACATGAGGGGACGTTCCGAGTGGAACTGGCAGTCCGAGCACGCTAGATGGATTGCTGAGTGGGATGCTCGGCGTGATTGCATTGTACAGATGCCAGATTTGCCGGCTGGGACATCTGACGATTACTTCCAGTGGTATTATGCCATCACCCGACGCTGGATCGGTCGCACGGGAGCTATCATGCGATACATGGTACGGTCGCTGTCTCTGTAAGCTTTATATATACTTGTACTGACTTATAAGCTATTCACTGATATAAATATTTGCTATTACTCGCAGGCTGATTTCATTTCTAGCGTCCCTGACATGCCCCCAGAGCTCACTGCATCCACTGCACGAGATGTCTGTCGTGTAGTGGATGAGTTTATGGGGCTGAACTTCAATGATCCAGTACCACCAGCTCCACCAGCAGCAGCAGCAGCACAGGGTGACCCACAGCCTCATACCTACAGAGACGACATCCACCTAGAGAGAGGCGTGGGCGGGACGGGGACGGGGGGGTCGGGGCCGAGCTCGGGCTCCAGGTATACAGATCAGAGATGAGCCTGAGCCGTCCGACCTACCTCCATTCGATGACTCTGGTCCTTCCCAGGTCATTCATGACGGGGCTGGCCCATCTTCCACTTCTTACGATATGGGGGACACCCCCATGCCAGACCCGTCATCCAGTGACTTCCACACTCCCCTGGCTCCACAGAAGAGGCGACCATCGCCATCTCATGATATGGGGGAGGGCCTTACACAGGTCGAGCCAGACCCTGTCCCATTCCACCAGTACAGTGCTGCTACGGGAGAGGAGCCCGCTCCAGTTACAGAGACTCGCCCATATTCCCCGCATCCTCATCATCAGCGTACCCCATTCCCGAGGACATACGTGAGGCGGGGTAGAGGCCGAGGAAGAGGGAGCAGGGCCACACATCAGCAGGAGGAGTAGTGGACGACAGATAGATTTTTCTTTTTATTTTCATTTTGTATGTAGCTTCTTATTTCATTGTATTATTCTTGTATGTATAGATCGTACTCATTTTCTCCTATTCATTCTATTAGAACAATCACTGTACATTTCATTCTATTTCATTTCCTACTATGTATTATGACTCTACGAATACTCATATTTTCATTGCACTGTCTATGATTGGGATTGGGAATGTGAGTTTCGATTGGGCTTCGAAACACTATAGTTTGTTAGTTTTTTTAGCCATGTTGGAGGACGGTTAATGGCTTTTATCGCTGTTTATATTTGTATTTGACAGGTTTTTACAGGTTTTTTATGTAAATTTTTGCTTTTTCATGAAAGAAAATAGGATGGGGGGATTTTGGCCTGGCCTCGTCTCTTGAAGAGACGGGGTCTCCCCTTGGCCTGACCTCGCCTCTTCAAGAGACGAGGCCGTGTTGCCTATTTCTGGGATTAAATTCGTCCCAATGGCATTTTCGTAATTTTTTTTTTTTTAATAATATTTTTTTCCTTTTCCCCATACGACGCGTGATACTTCTTAATAAACTTAGTGAAAAGATTTCAATAGGAAAAAATAGCAGTAGCTCTAAAAGCAAGTTAATTTGGTCAATATGCATTCAGGAAATCAATTTATTATAATTTAATATTTATTTATAAAAATAAATAAATAAATATATATATATATATATAAGAAGAAGAAGTAGGCATGATTCCAATTTCCGATCTCTCAGCACGGCTGGGAAGCATAACTGCATGTTTTAAGCTATTAATAATTATCTGCAGTAGGCTTTTGTCCTTTACATGTCTTAAATTACATTCGAACCGAGATAAGCATTTTATTCTTGCATTAGTAAAGACAGTCAAATTGAACGAATAATCAGGACTACCTTTAAACATGGAATTATTTGCTTGATGGAGAGGTAAGCTTGTTTTCATCTGAATCGTGTTTCAGGGATGAATCCCCACCCATCAATTCCTGAAAACCTTCAACCTTGACTGGTGGAGCCCTGACCATGCCCATATTTCTGCAGACAAAGGAGATCTTAAGTACAGGTCCATCGTGACAAGGATTAACAGTAAAGCATCTTTCTTACTGTGTCTGCATTTGAGGAAGTTGAAGAGATGGCACTTGTCTAAATTGGTTTCCAGATTGAGAAGGCATATTTGGCATTGCAGCCATCTGTTGCTGCCGAAACGGCATCTGCTGATGCCTTATATTAACAGGGTTAAAAGTGTTGTTATCAATCGGATGATCGGGTGGGTTTTCGAGCTTCACTTGGACCAATGGCCGCATTTTATCCATATCCATGCCAGGTCGAAGCATGGATGCCTGGCGTCTCCGAAGCAGTTCTATCTGCTGTTGCTGTAAAGCAAAATTTTGGGAACTCAGCATTTGCTGCATTTGTGGGTGCATCTGTCTTGTGATCTGTAAATTCAAAAATATTATATTGTAAACCATCTCTTTCATTCAACAATTTAAACATAAGACCATAATTAGAAAATCAAATAGCCTACTGAAAAAGCCAAATGGTTTTTTTTTTTTTTTTTTTTTTTGAGATAATCAAATAGTCAAGGTTGTTGGTATTCCTCATAAATAATAATTATTTGTCAAGATTTTCATATGAAAACAGAAAATTCTAGACAGCCACTAACATTCACGGATAGATTAATAAGCACATCATAGGCAGTATATTTGAAATTCTAAGAGTATATTACTTCATAGCACATTTGCATAAGGAAACAAGAAAAGCAACTAGACAGGCTTGTTCAGAGCAGTCTTTATAATTTAAACAAGTCCATATCATCCTGCGGAAAGAGGGAAGAGACAAAGGCATGTCCAAATCAAGAGAATATTACATGTATAATATAATTTTTTTAAAAAATTACATAAAACCAAATTATGAAAAAAAAATTACATAAATAGTGTCGTTGTATCACATCTTGGAAGTGCGATGCATTTTTTTTTTAAACTACACTAGTATTGCATGACTAACATGCCCCACACATGTAAATATTTAATATGTATCTCATAACCAACGTGCCATACAATGTTAAGACTTATATCGTATGTTAGTCATGCGATGCACCTATTTTCACAAGTTTGCTCGATTAAGTGTCTCGTCTTCAACATGCGACATAACAATAGTAGTTTTGTAATTTTTTTTCTTCAATTTGTATTTGTGTAATTTTTTTCCCCAAAAACATTAGACATGTGGTTCACCCTCAAATCAAATAACTCTATCAAGGACACAACATAGCTTGATGATTTGGACATGATGGTTCTCAAAGCACTGAATAAAATATGTTTATTTTTTAGATTTACAATCATTTGAATAGTTTATTCATTTAGGAGGTTTACACAATCCCAATATTGTTTCAACCCAAAATTTGTTAAAAAGGGATGTCTTTCTTTAAAAGACAAGCAATATAAGATGATTACATTTCACTTAAGTAATGATATCAATATATGGTATATGTTGGGCTGCATCTTTGATGTTGTTCTCAAGACGCAAGAATATTTACTCTACTCCTCTAGGTTTATATAAATCTTCCGAGATTAGGGAAGTTTCAATGGGAAGTCCACCAACCTACATAACTACTAGGTACATTGCATAGAGCTTAAGTTCAATTAGGCCATCAAAAGAAATTTCACTGACTTTCAGAGGAATCAGTTACACTACTTCCAGCTATGAAAGCTCACATGAGCAATCTGTTCATTCTACAACTCAACACTCTAAAAGTATCTCACTTAGTTCTCTAACTAACAGACCTGCCCCATTTGTATGCCAGTGAAGCAAACTACTTCCAGGTATGAAAGCTCACATGAGCAATCTGTTTGTTATACTACTCACACACTACAAAAATATCTCACTTAATTCTCCAACAGACCTGCCCCATTTATACTAATTCTGTACAGGTTGTAGTAACTACTAAGAAAGCTTCTAGGGAGCTCTAGAAAGCTAGGCAACTAACAATAGCTAACAAGCACAAAGAATATAACATTTGCAGGAAAAAAACTAACAAACAACACTAAGTAGCCTGGCAAAAAAATAAGAAACACTAAGTAGCTTTAGGAGAGACATTTCTGGGCTGTCCCTTGGGCTTATCATGCAGTGTTGTATTATGCAAGCATACTACATATATCATCACATGGGACATAATAACTTGTTACATGATAGAATAAAAAAGATTTTTATATTTGTGCAGAAAAAAGTTTGGTCTATCATCAAAATTATATAACTAAGACCTGCAAAGGCATTATAAACCAATGGCATGAATACTGGTCTTTCAATAAAATGAAGCAGGTTCGATTACCCCTCTCCCAATAGTTGTAATACTTCATGATATACATGTGCGCGTAAATAATTAGAATTTACACATCGCATATTCCAATCCCATGTCTAGTCCATACATGCTTAGCTGACATGCACGCAATAATGTATTTAAGCAGCCATTCTATGCAAAGAAAATAAATAAATAAATAACAAAAGAAAGGTAAAAACTAAAGGAAAATAGAAAAAAATTTACCTGTGGAATTTTTCATAAGTAAGGAATCAATTATACATCAAGGTGTTTGAAAAACGTTAGTTGAGATTTCTTCTACAGCTAGACAAGATAAACCACGTTTTGCTTGTGTTCATGGGAATTGAGTAATGAAAGTGATTCTGCCAACATGATTCTAGTCAGATGTTGTGATAGTAAAGATTCCTATGAAGGTTGAGTACCGATTGAAGCCTCTCCGCTGCACCTAATGCTGGGTATTCAAACATCGAAGGCATAAGAGCCTTCACTTGATTCCTTTATACCCATCGAAGGGTAGGTTGCTCCCTCTCCTGTGACTACAACGGTTGCTTTGCATGAAGCAAATATCAAGGCCACTGCCCCTCTGGTCAAAGCCACAGTTCCTGTTACCCATGAAGTCCCAGCTGAAGTGAGTGCCACAGTGCCTACTTTAGAAGCCCAAATAGGAGCAAGTGCATTGCTTTTGATAGTGTTCAAAGCTTAAGCAAGTTGCCCAGTAATGATGAGCTTTTACAGATAGATACCCTTTCCACTTGATATTAGCAGATTTTAATTATGGTACTGAAGTTTCCAGCCATGTCCCTTCACAACATGAATGGAGTATCCCGTGCCAAGAAGAAAAGGAGTAGACATCGATCTAGGGCCAATTTTGTAGGTGTTGGGCCAACTTTGTGGTCTGTACAGGTTTTTGCCTAAGAGCCCATTTCCTCTTTTGGCCTTGTTTTGGTGCTGTTTGTCATTATCTAAAGTGACTTCGCATATTTCTGCTTTTGTCTTTTGTATCTTCATAACTTTCTCTCTCTTTTAATTGGGTGATTTGGTGGGGTGGGTTTTCTTTTTTAGTGGGGTGGCAGGGTTGCCAACAACCATCCGACTATCTAGTCTCAGTTTATTTTGTGTGTAGTTCTCAAATTTACTAAAAAATAAAAAGGTAATTGTCACAATTGGTACCTAAACTTAGTTTTACAATCAAATACATGAAGTATAAAAGTATCAATTTGATACCAAACTTTACATATTTTTATAACGAACTACCTTAATTTTGCCAAACTTTACCCATTTCCACAATTACCAACCTTACTTAGATACTATAATTGACCTAGAAAAGTTTGTATGTAATAAACTAACACTTTTAAACTTTAGGTAATTAATTGCACAAATAGGTAAAGTATGGATACTAAATGTGACATTTACCCAAAACAAAAAAAAAAATAAATTCTGTAAATTTCTCAATTTCTCCACAGGCATGGTAGCAAATCAAAGAGAAAAAGGATTTTGGGTTATGATGGTGAGATGAGAAAATTGGTTCCAGACGCATGATAGAATGCCCAAGAATACAATTATATCGTAGTGTTTGAGGAAGAGGTAGGGGCTGTTCAACGCTTTACGGTGAGCACGGCTGCTGGTATTTTGGAGAAAATACTCTTCCAAGTCCTCAAATGGATTCAATTGTACATGAAACTCAGTTGAATCCCACTAAACCATCTCGTGAAGTACCAGAAGACAAAAACTTCCCCTTTCTATCGACGTCCTGCCTCAAGCAGAGGCTTCAAAGGATGTCAAAGATGCTAATGAGACACCTCTTTTGTCACAATACAACAAGGGCTACAGCAAGGGCCCTGAAGTTGGCGGAAGCTCTAGAAGTGGTAAGCGTTCTGCTGGCTCTTCGACTGGCAGGAGAAAGAAGTAGTTTGAAAGAGGTGAAGGTTCACCAAGCCCATCCAGTTCCCACTTTGTTTTGGTATGATGTTTTTTGTGTCCTGTTTAAATGCCCCTATCAAAAATTCAGCTTTGCTTTTTTTTTTTTTTTTTTTTAAGAATAACATTTCTTTGTTAGGTTAGGAATGTTAGGAGTTTATGAAAACCAACTGAATGAGAACACGATTAGAATGAGGATAAATCCCAATAGGCAATTAGCCAGTAAC
Organism: Combretum micranthum; assembly: GCA_024138025.1. Taxonomy (NCBI): domain Eukaryota; kingdom Viridiplantae; phylum Streptophyta; class Magnoliopsida; order Myrtales; family Combretaceae; genus Combretum; species Combretum micranthum. Next base: position 54,605 of record JAMXBD010001782.1, read on the forward strand.
TCTAAAGCTATAAGGCAAAGGGGATCCAAGAGTATGGAGCATTCTTGTACTAGAGGAATCTTCTCAATACAACCACTGGACATGTCACCACCCAAGAGCAAAGAAGAATTATGTAGCAACTCTTGCCAATGGCTCATATCTTGGTGTCCCAAGGAAGGTTCTTTGGCAGAGCCTCTAATTTGGTTGATTTTCCATAAATGGTTTTGGAAGCTCAGTTTTTCAGTGAGGAGACTGATAGCCAATATTAACTCTACTTAATTAATGGGGTTTGCGCTTATTTTGGTTTATAAATTACTAGAATCTTTATGAATTTGGAACTTAATTAATTTAATTGTTGATTTGAGTTGACTGAGCTTTAGAGAGAAGTTAATGAAGATTTGATAAAGAAAGAGAACAAAATCAACAAATCAAGATTTCAGAAATCAAACCACGCCCACGTATGTCCATGTGCTTGAATCCTGTCAAGGTCCACGGCTGCATACTAATGAGAAGGACATTCAACAGGTCGAATTTAAAATTTCAAACGCTTCCTAAACCACCGGCACAGTTACAATTGGGATACATGTCACAGTTGCAAACACAACTTAGAACTAAGCCGTGGATTCTCCTGCAACTACTGCCTATCTTACCCGCCAACTTTCCTTTTCTTTTATTTGTTTTAAATTAGCCACATCAGCAACTAACAAGAAGCTCAAAAAATAACCAGATTTTAAGGATGAACCATCGGTAGTCATGTTGGAATAAAGACAACACTTAAAAAGAGTGAAAAAAATCGTAGATTGACAGCTAAGGCGGTGGTTGATGTCGGATAGCGGTGGTCAGCAACAAATAGCAGCAGTTGGCAGTTAAAAAGCATGGCGTTTCTGGGTTTAGACAGCCGAACCTCAACAAAGAAGAAGAGCCAACACCTGTCACAAAAACGGCCAGAAAAACAAAGTCTCGACAGCAAAAACAACCGGAAAAAGACAAGCAATGCCAGCGGTGGAATGTAGCAGCACATGGGGGGCTTCCAGCAATGATCTTCCTAGGTTATGACGCCAGAGAAGAGAGGACATGGTGATGTGATTGGATTTCAAATCCGATACCGGCAAGAGAGACAGCATGCCTTGACAACTGCCGGAATTAGGGTTAGGGTTTGTTTTGGAGTTTCTATTTAAGTGATTTATATGGTCTAGGGTTTCTCACCTCATGACTCTGATACCAAGTGAGTAGAGAGGAGAGGGGGAGAGAGAGAGAAACCTAGAAAATATTCTATTAAAAATGTATACATACATATATAACTCAACAGAATTATTTGTTATCAAATAAATATTAGAACAGAGCCATCCTGTTATTGAGATGTTTCTACGTTATAAACATTTTACCTGTAAGCCATGATCTTCCCATATGAGAAGAATTCTCTTGTCCAAAGATAATAAAGATCAATCCCCATCCTCACAACCCCCCCTGTCCTCCCCCATATATATAAAAAAGTAAGAAGAATTCAATATACGTACTTGCTGAGGCAGTCGATGGGTGTTTTGCTGCTGGGCTTGTACCTGGTTCTGCAATTCTTGTACATGCTGCTGCTGGCTGTGATGCACAAAATTCCGGGGATGATCTTTAACAAGCTCTGCTAATGGCCCCAAGTTACTGTGAAGGACATTGAAAATAGCCATAAATGAAATGACAGGATGAAAAGCTCGGTCATCATATTGGCCCTTAGATTGTCTGATGCTAAAGCAATTTGGCAGTTCATTCTTTAACTCAAGTACTAACAATTTTACCATTTATTCAAAAATCAGAAGCAAGGAATAATATGCTCCCCATGAACTGCAAAGTGAAAAATACTCTAAATGTAAACATAACCAATATAAATTTACCAAGAGAATAAAAGGCTGCCAGTTTAATGAGGTAAGAAACAAAAACACTAAGCTCACTTTAATTTGACATGCTGACAAAAAGAACGACGCAAACAATATGAAGCCTTTTTTTGCTGTTTGTCACTTAACAATTTAAAGCTTTTTGGAACAGGTAGAACAGAAACTTTAATTTTTATGGTCATGTTCAGATTCTATATTTTAAATAATAAGTTCAGTTACGGAAATGTGTACTACCCACCATACAAAAGAGATCCGTCCATGCACCAAAAACAAAAGGGTAAAGTGAGTATAAGCAAAAGTGTGTTCTAACACTAGTTAAAAAAATAAATAAATAAATAAAAAATAAGTAAGTATGTCTACCCACAAAATCAAAAGAATGGACACCAAGTCTGAGTCTACCCTTATACCTTTTTTTTCCTAGTATAACAAGATCACCAGAGCTGCAACCTTCTTCCAGGATGGCATAAGTTGTGTTACCAAGGAGTTGAAAAGAAATCCAAAATTCTCAAGGCCCAGTGCGGAACCATACTAGAGCCCTGAACACACTCCTACACCATTTTCCAACATTCTACCACAAAATTACACTTCAAAAACAGAGGGGAGTGCATGATTCCTCTTCAATGTTACACAAAGAGCTATCATCTTGACTTGCTACCCTCCATTGCATCAATTTATCCAAAGTGTGCAAGCCTTTCTTGAGCTACTAACCATAGAATGAAAGCATGTTGAGGTGCAATGAATTTAGACCATATGAATCCAATGCTAACAAAGAGCTAGAGGAGGTTGTAACAGCAGCATAAATTTCTTTAATAAATAGATTGTTAGCTTACTTTTTCATAATAATTTATCACGTTGATTAACTGCAAGGACAGAATTAATCCTATGCCACCGTTTACCAAATCCCATAAAGTGTCAATTGGATAATCCTATTTATGGCCATTGACCACCAAACAAACCCTTGCCTCTTTTTGCCAACAAGAGCAATATATAGCACATGCCCAAATCCAATCAATACTAAGGCCATTAGGATGCAATCATTGTACTGTAAAGAAATATCATACCCATCACCCACTTCCCCTTTCAACAAACATTGTGCAAGTGGTCCTGTTTGAAGGATTCATGGCAAGACCATGACACTCTACCTATGATTTTACAGCTCCGAAATTTTCTCACTTTAAGAACTTTAGTACACATCTAACTAGACCACAGAGAATCATGGATACCATAGCAAAGGTAACAAATCATGTTTAAGTTGGACAACTTTGTTGCACCATGAAAGATCAAGGACCTACAGCCCCAAATATAATATAACCTCCTTTACTTACCCTCACCCACCTTGCCCCTTTTTCCTCCCTCTCCTTCTCCTCCTCCTCCTCCTCCTCTGACTTGCATCCATCCTCAAAAGCCACTTTTGCTTCTTCTCTAATTTCTGTTGAGCTGTAAAATAAGTTTGTTAAGTATTTTTTCTCTTGCAAAATATCATAGTTTCTAGAATAATTATTTAATGATAGTACAGTTTCAAAGAGGTGATAGGTAGAGTTTCAAAGAGGTGGTAGGTATACCTACCATAACGATACTGCATCCATATATAATTGTCTTTGTATTCAAACTAACCAAGGAAAAAATTCTTTTTCCCATCTTTTATTTCATTTCATGGTATCAGAGCCTTAGGCTTCTTTTCTAGGATTAAAATCTAGTAAAATTGGCCTTCATTGCCATTTTCATCATCATCTCATTTTTTTTTTTTTTGTTCTTTTTTCCATCATTTCTACTACTTCTAACAATTCCTACCAATTTGATTAATCCAATTCTTTCCAAAAATTGGAGCTTTACAAAATATCTGAGCAATCCAAATCAGAAGAAGATTCAACAATGAGAAGGTCCTATGAAGCTCTTTTGTGACAACAAGTCGGCTATCAATAGTGCTTAATCCTATACAACATGATAGGACAAAGCATATTAAAATTGTTACACACTTCATTAAAGAAAAGTTGGAGGAAGGTTTGGTGTGCATATCATATGTTCCACCAAAACATCAATTAGCTGATGTATTAACCAAAGGGTTGAATGGCTCGATTTACCATGACCTGCTCTTTAAATTGTTTATAAGCTCTCTCCATGATCCATTTAACCCATGGAGGCAAATCAAATAGTTGCTTCTTATCCAAAGCAGTAAAACTTGTTCTAATTAATATAATCAACTGAGCAAAATTATTATTCATGAGCTGCATATCCTGCTTATACTGCTTCCTAAACTCTCTCATTTCATTCATTCCTTGTTTAAGCTCCTTCATCCTTTTATCCAACTGAAAAAAATAACCTTCAGAAAAAGTAGGCACTTGCACTAGTATTTATTCTTCTAAACCTTCAGCCTCTCTATCAAAATCATAAGTAGGTGGTACAGTCATACCCCATTGACTTAAAACCTCTCCATTAAACTTTTCAGTTTTTCCTATTGAATCAGTAGGCTCATTTTCTTTTGGCTAAAAATCAAGATGTTTCAATACTCTAGTGGTAAATACTCCAACAAAAATCCCTTTACCTTGCTTAGATGCTTGATGTCTAATGGCCCAAGTAACTATTAATCTAACATTCATCTTAAAATTCTTCACCATACACTATCTATACAAAGCAAGCAAATCACCCTAAGCAATAGTACTTGGATTTTTAAGCCTAGAGTAGATTGACCTGACCAGAAAATAATGCAACAGTTTCACACTTGTTTTCTTAAAAGTGGAACCTTTTGCATTGGATGAAAAAAAAAATACTTAGATTCCAAAATTTCTCTTTCAAAATTAATTCCCTCAGCAAGAATAGCACGCGGAACATCTAATGCGTAATGGGCGTTTGGTAGTTTCTGGCAACGAGATTTCTGGGATATAACACTAGAGAAGAAAGGAGCACGGTAATATGATCGGATTTCAAATCCAACATCAGAAAGAGAGGCAATAAGACTTGACACCATCGGAATTAGGGTTAGGATTTGTGTTTGGTGATTTAGGGTTAGGGTTTGTGGTTTGTGTTTAAGGTTTAGATGACCTAAGGTTTCTCATCTCATGGCTCTAATACCATGTAAACAGAGAGGAGAGGAGAAACCAAATATATTATTATTATAATATACTTTACAATATATATACATATACAAAAAAAACGGTATTTTCTAGTCTAAGCTGTGTGGGACATATATACATTTACTAGTCTAAGCTATGTGGGACATAGATACATACACAACTCAACAGGTGGGCTTGGCCTAAAAGCAGTTTATATAAGAAGAAGATGCCGGTGAAAGATTTCAAAAGGCAACATAAGCATCATCTATTTCCTTTTTCCTCTTTCTAAGTTTTTCTCTTCCTTTGACAATTTAAAACAAAAAAAAAATGTTGGTAAACCATAACTGTGAGAAAAAAAGCATTATGTAAGGATAATCTCTCCAATCCAACAACAAAAAAAGAGAAATTTGTCACAAATCAAACATTTGCAAGTTGGCAATTAAAAGTTATTTTTCTGGTCCCCATCCTGACACTCATAAAATTTAGCAGCAAAAGAAAGCATCTTCTTTCTTGAGCATGAGTGAAAATGTCCAGGCTTTATCATTAATCAGTAAGTTCATTGAAACAACATTTCTGAAATATCCTCATGCATATACAACAATAGGCATACCTATAACCTGATATCTGAAGAAACATCTTGAGTAATTCAACAGCAGAACATTGCTTTCGATAATTGTCAGAAAGGACCTTCAAGGTTCGGCCTAGCTTACACATATGATAGCTGAGCAATTGAGAAAGGATTTCAATTGGAAATTCTGTGGCAGATTCAAAACCCACATTGGTTAATATGCGGGCTATAACTTCCTGGCACTTAACTGATGCTTGCTCTGGGCTGAGATTCTTTCTTCCCCCTTCAGAACCACTCTTCCCCCGATTTCCTCCCTGCTCGGAATTGAGGTACTCAGGTCTTATACCAAGTCTCTCTATCATAACAGCACTCTTGGAGGCAACCTGTGGTAGTGTATCAAAAATACAACGAAGCTCCACTTTATGCTTACTCTCAACACTATATGGTGTGGGCAGAGCACTATCTGGGATGCAGTTATGTGTAAATGTCATCTCTGGAAGAAAAGGAGTATCATCATCAATTGAGCTGGTCCCATCTTGCAAGGAACCTGAATTACTGTTATTTGGAGTTTGCTGGATGGAATTTTCACTTGATGTGCACTGGTCATCCTTGAATACAGCACGCTTTTTCTTATGATTCTCAAGAACCTTAAGGTAGGAGAACATATCTTCGGGTGTGCGCTTGTTTGATTCCACGCCGCCCACTGAAAATCTCAAAGGTTTATTGAGTTTGTACTTTTCCGCAAACTGATTATACCAATTTTCTGGCAATTCTTCATTCCTGACCTTGTGAGACACATCTTCCATGTCTTCTCCATATCTCGCCAGAACATTAAAAGATGCTTTAGACTGAAGTTGAAACCAAATCAATAGTTAGAGAATAAATAGACACTCATCAACAAACATCAACCAAAGAATGGAATAAGCAATGACCGGAAAAGGAAAACTAAAATCCAAAAGCAGAATGCAAGTGCACACTGCCCAAAGAAGATGCCTCCCAATGCCAAACAGGATATTTATTAGTAATTGACAAGCCGGAATAATTTTTATAAATTACTTGGGTAGATGTATAAATGATAGATAAAACCCAAAAAGGATAAAGTATAAAGAGGAACCACTTGATTTTGTATTTTGATTTACAGCATTTTACTTTCAATAGGTAGCAGCACAATTATGCAGAAACTGCAAGACATAACTAAAAGGATAGAAGCCATAAGAAAGAAAAGCACAAAAGCAAGATGCCTGATGAAGACAAAATACCATCTTTCCCTGCAGAAAAGCAAAGAAAACCTACTTGAGTTATGCATCATGTGTTAATTCAGACCATTTAGGGACCACCCAGCTGAAAGCCATCTAAGGTATACACAGTTTCACACAAGAAACAACTAAAGGAGAAAGAAGAATGATATAGATAGCTTCACTCCACCCTTTCATCGTTTTATGTTTATTTTTTGCATATTCACTCTACCCTTTCATTGTTAGTCACTGGGATGTAACCCCATTTTGTTTCCCAACAGGGAGAAAAGGAAGGGGGGTGGGGGAGTGGGATTGAAATGTCTAAAAACTTGTCAAATTATTATTGATCCAAATAATATAAAATGTATTTAATTAAATAAAATTAGACATTTTATAAAATAAAATATCATTCAAAAAATTTCAGATGGACACCCAATACAAATGGACATGGCAACAGAGAAGGGAGATTTCCTGAACCATGCCAGTGTGTGTGGGAGTGGTGTTAGAACTGTTCAGAGATATGGCCCCCATCTTCATCGAAACAAATGGCTTACTAAGCAATGCATCAAATGTGGAGTTTTGTCCACTCTTCCTAAGAAGGACAAAATAGGAGAGGTGAACCAAGGAGAAGCAAGGAGTAGGGTGAGGCCATTGCTGCCAAAACATATGTGAACAAAAGAAAAAGGAATGGATTAGCAAGCTACCAGATATAGTAGCCCAAGGAGATGAAGGCATATGTCTATCAAAGTATAAAAATCCTATGAGGATGAAAGCAAGGAGGCAAGAGGTGGGGACAGGTTGAGAGGATTCCTCTATTCTAATGGCAACACTCAGCTTAGTGTACAACTGTAAAATCATCAATAAACATAACTGACTGGTTATGAAGGCAAAATGAGATATCCATACTCTTGTCATTTTAAATTCATCCATCATGGATTGACTTGTACCCGTATAGATCAAGTCATCCACATATAAACACACAATAAGAAAATCATTTGTACCTTCCTTTTTAATGTAAAGTGAAGGTTCACTTTGACTCCTTTGAAAACCATTTTTCTGGAAATAGCTATCAATTTTGCTATTCATGCTCGTGGTGCTTGTTTCAATCCATATAACGCCTTGTGTAGGCGATACACCTTATCTTCTTTGCCTTTGATAATATATCCTTCAGGCTGTTCTACATATACCTCCTCTTGCAATTCTCCATTTAAAAATGCTGATTTGACATCCAGTTGATATATTGGCAATTCTAATTGAGCTGCTAATGCAAGAACAATCCTAATTGTCTCCATTCGTGCAACTGGTGCAAATGTTTCATTGAAATCAATACCTGGTTGCTGTGAATATCCTTTTGCAACAAGACGAGCTTTGTGCTTTTGGATTGAACCATCTTCTCTATATTTGGTCTTGTAAACCCATTTTAATCCAATAACTTCCTTATCTTTTGGAAGATCAACAAGTTCCCAAGTATGATTCTTTTCAATAGTTGCAATCTCATCATCCATAGCCTTCCTCCAAATTTCCTCTTTTGCAGCTTCTTCATATTTTTGTGGTTCACAAGTGAAAAATGCAAATTCACAAGATTCATAAATATCACGCAAAGAACGTACCTTTCTTATTGGACTTTCTGATTCTGGATAAAATTCTTGTGAACCTTGTGGTGTTGATGTGCCAGGAGTATCACGATCTGAATTGGATTGAGGATCTGGCTGTATTACATTAGATCCTGGAGGCATAATTCTTTCAACAATAGGAGATTTTTCTTTCCAATCCCATGTACCATCTTCATCAAATATAACATCTCTTGCAATAATCAATTCTTTTTTCTCTGGATTGAAAAGGCGATATCCTTTAGATTCATCACTATAACCAGTGAAAATATACTTTTCTCCTTTCTCATCAAATTTTTCTCTCTTTTGTGATGGAATGAGAGAATATGCCAGACATCCAAAAATCTTCATATGATTAACCTGTGGTTTCCTTTTATGCCAAGCCTGATAGGGAGTCTTATTAAGCACTGCTTTTGTAGGTGATCTATTCAATATATAGACAGCAGTATTTACTGCTTCAGCCCAATAGCTGTTTGGAAGACCCTTTTGAGTTAACATGCTTCTAGCCATCTCTACTATAGTACGATTCTTCCTTTCTGCAACGCCATTTTGTTGTGGTGTATGTCGCACAGTTAACTGCCTCTTGATTCCAACATCTTTGCAATAATTTTGGAATTCATGTGATGTATATTCACCTCCACGATCAGTTCTCAAAATTTTCAACTTGTGCCCACTTTGCCTTTCCACCATAGCTTTAAATTTAAGGAAAGTGGCAAATGCTTCTGACTTTTGCTTCAGGAAATATATCCACATCATCCTTGTATAATCATCAACAAATAAAATAAAATACCTATTTCCATTCAAAATGGGGTTCTTGTTGGTCCAAATATATCAGAATGAACCAACTCCAATGGAGCTTTAGCTCTATAAGATTGCTTTGGAAATGGCAATCGATGCATTTTTCCATAGATACATCCTTCACAAACTTTATCAGGAGATGAAATATTTGGCAATCCAATAACCATATTTTTCTTCTTCAACAAATGAAGTCCCTTAAAATTTAGATGGCCATATCTCAAATGCCACAAGTGTGATTCATCATTTTTCACACTTTGCAAAGCATATTCTTCATTAAGAGGTATAGATAAAGGAAAAACTTTATTCATGCTCATCTTAACCTTTGCAACAATACAATTCTTCTTCTTATCAGTAATAATGCATTCGCCATTATCAAAATTCACCATATAACCTCTTTGTAATAATTGGCCAACACTTAATAAATTTTGAGTCAATTTAGGGACATAATGAACATCATAAATCAATTTGGAATTACCTTGCTTTGTATTAACAGCAATAGCTCCTTTTCCCATAATTTCATGACTCTTGCCATCTCCAAGCTTTACTTCAGATTTGAATTTATCATCAAACTCAACAAATAGCTCCTTATTCCCAGTCATGTGATTGCTACATCCACTATCTACATACCAAATATCAAATGATTGTTCAGCATTCATGCAAGAATAAAATACCTGTTTATCTTGATTTTCCTCAGAAAAGTTTGCATTTTTGTCATCTTCTCGATCTTTGTAATAACAATCCCTTTCAGAATGATTGGGATTTCTACATCTTTTGCATTTGAACCGACAATCCTTGGATTCATGGCCAAATTTTTTGCATATTCGGCATTGAGATGTATTGCTTCTCATGTTGAATTCTCTTCCTCTACCACGACCTCGGGAATTTTGATATCTACCACGTCCACGTGTAGAGTTCGATGAACTTCCATAATTACTTTCATATCTATCTTGCCAACTTTTTTGTTGCCTATTGAATTAACCTTCGAATGGAAGGCATGCTCGAGATTTTGAGTAGAAAATCTACTCAAACGCTTTTCATGGGCTTCTAATGATCCCATAAGTTCATCCAAAGATAATTTTGATAAATCTTTAGATTCTTCAATAACAGCAACAATATGCTCAAATTTTGCTGGCAAACTTCTCAAGACTTTTTCAACAATTCTCTTATCTGGAATTGTATCTCCGTAGCCTCTAATTTGATTAATAATAATTGTAACTCTTGAGAAGAATTCTTGCACCTCCTCATTATCTTTCATAAATAAATTATCAAACTCTCTCCATAGATTCTGGAGTTTGATAGAGATAACTTTATCATGGCCTCCATATTGCTTCCTTAAAATCTCCCAAGCATCATGTGATGTGGTTGCACCCATAATTCGTGGTAATATTGATTGACTAACCCCTTGTTGTATGAAAGACAATGCTTTGGCGTCTTTCATAGCATTTTCTTTATGCTCTTTTCGTTGAGGTACCGTCCAGGTTGCTTTTACCTCTGGACTAGCAATAGCGGTTTCATAACCTTCCTCAACAATTTCCCACAAATCTTGTGAGATAAATAATGTCTTCATCATCGTGCTCCATATATCATATTTTTCTCCAACAAACATAGGAATACCTTGTTGGGAAAAATTAAATGTAGTATTACTGCTTGTTGATGCCATTGCAAATATTTGTGTGTATAGTGTTTAAGTGTTTGGGTATGTGTATAGGGGTCTGGCTCTGATACCAAAAATATGTTGGGTGCAATTAAATCAATTGATATTGATATTGGAGGTAAAAAAAAATTTTATTTATACATACGTAACATACATATATTGCCGCTGCAGTGCATGAAACGTCCTTTTATAGGACTTCATTAGCGGTTACAAAAACATCTTGGCGGTAAGAAAGAAGAATATAAAAAGTTCTAGTGGTGGAGTAAGTTTCAGGCGGTTACATGAATAATCTAGGAGGTTGAAAAGTCAAAAATAACAGCTCATGAATTGGATGAAAGACAACTCCAGAACCATGCAATAACCGCCTTTTGCCGCCATCAATTGCTTCAACGTGAAGCAAATTCCTTTCAAGAGTTAAAATTGTAAATTAATATTTTAACATACTCAGCCTTTAGAGTAAACAACTACCATATAAGAAGGGGAAATATTCCATGTCTTGCAGATGGAAGAAACATTTTTCTTCTTTGGGCTTAATTCAGATGGAACAAACTTCAGATGCTATGGTGGAAAAAAAAAACCTTTGGAAGCAGCATCATCAAGTCCAAACTAGTAAAAGGGGTTTTGACTTTTTTGTAAATTGTTTATTTTTTATTTTTTGTGATAATATTATTTTTTATTAGTTATATTTTATATTAATTTATTAAATCAATTATTTAGACCAATCAGAAACTTGACAGATGTACTATGACTAACATCAATAGAGTAAAGTAACATAAGTTGCAAATCTTACCTACCCAACCCACACCACCCCCCCCCCCCCCCCCCCCCCCCCCCAAAAATAAAAAAAATAAGTGTGCAAAGTGTCAAAAACAAAATCACAAGTATGCAAAGAGACAAAAGGTGAAACTACATAAGTATAACATACCCTTAAGCAAAACGGCCATCAACTCCAAGTTTTTACATGTCTGGTTTATCTATACACGATTCAACTCCACCATCCCAATTAGTTTTGATGAGATTTAAAACCACAACTGATATAAACCCATCCAAGATACAAAACAATTGTAAATCACATCAACATTGTAATTTATGATTGCATCCTTTTTAGAATTATGGCACTGGAGAAATAAGTAAAGCTGCTATGGACGATTAATGGATGCGTCTCTCATAGATTTCCAGCGTTGCACATGATACAGCACAATTTGCCACAGAGCTTTTCATAGGGAAATCATGGCTAAGCTCACTCCCACCACTTCTATCAATAAAAACACAAAACAAAGGAATATATAATTCTAAGACTTTCAAGCGACATGGAGAACTAAGAAATACCCATGGGATCAGTCTATTACATTGTAAATGGATAAACAGAATGAGCAGTAGGCTCCACATGCAACAACTCAATAAATTATAGTTCAACAAGGGAAAACACAAGTAAGAGATGTGTCTAGTATGCCATTGAGATGATATTTCCTATTGTTTTGAGTCAACGCCCGTGATGTAGGACTAATCAATACATTCTTTCAATCTCTAGACAAGGCAATGCAGTATAGATCTCCATACAAAAGTCTCAGAATTATTCCTAAAATGTCAGTCAAACCTTTTATCCACCTTAAAGCATCAGTTTATCCTGAAAAGCTGTTCATCACCTCTTCCCCATAAATGAGATGGATTGAATGATCATCTATGGTAAAGGAAACATTGCCTGCAAACACCTTGGAGATGGTTTAGGCAGCAACAATCCTTGGTACCCCATCTCAAGATTGACAAAGTTTCATGTTTAGACAGTTTTGGCCCCATCTTTGAGTGGTGGGGGTGGCAGTTGGTTGGAGGGGGTGGGGATGGGTGCAGAGAGAATTTCAGAAGATGTTTTAATAATGTGAAAATTTAAAAAAGAACAATCCATTGTACACAACAAAAGAGTAGACTATTAAAGGTCTAGCAACCAAAGTATTGGTGTTTACATTAAATACACCCAAAAAAAAAAAAAGCGCAACAACTAATTATAGCTCGTGAAAAGCTGTGCTCTATGGAACAAAATTACATATTCAAAGAATTACATTGGCCTAATAGAGTTAAGAACTTTCCTAGAGACTCCAACAGCCAAGGACTCTAGTAGAGCCGATCTTTTTGCATTTTTCATTTGCCAAATACAGCATCACACAGCTGCACAAGCCTTCTTGTTCCTCATATTCAGACCCATTAATAAAATTTATGAAAAAGCGCAAAAGTCCCTTGTTTAATCAATGAGAGAAGGTGAATTGAGCTCTTGTCCCGCTTCACTCCTCACACAAAACCAGTCACAGAGAATAATATGATCATGTGACTGCTCATCACTTTGACATAGGAAGCAAGAATTTTATCTTAGAAAGTAATTGTCTGATTATTGTATGGAATGAAAGTTGAGGGCAATGGAAAATAGAGCAAGAAAATACCAATCCTCTTTTCTGCAAAATATGGAACGAATTGAAGATAAAACTAATAAAAAGTTGATAAGTTTTTGATGAAAATTAATAAGTTTCTTTATATTTATTTTAAATTATTATTATGCTTTGAATAAAAATACAAAGCACAAAAGTTGCTGATTTATAGAGGACAAACTCATGATTTTGACAAAAAAATGAACTTCTCCCACTAGATTCTCCAAACTGAAGAAAATTAAATTACTTGAGACCAAGGGATTTGAATCCTCTTCCCTTCTGTTAATTCCAAACAATAGAAAATATATTTCCTATAGCTTTCTTTCCCATCATTGTAGGGTAATTGCACCATTGAAATGCTTATTAATTCAACACCCACAACCAATGCTATAATGCCTGAAAAATGCATGTATGTTCAGGTTGGCAGCATCCCCAGACACAACAAAGTGAAATGCCTCAAAGTATATTACAACAGTTCAGCACAAACTTAAAAATCATATGTCTAGTTAAAAAGGCAATAGATAAGCATAATACTTTAACAATCAAGCAATACAAGGTTCATTAGAGTGAATGCAACAACCAAATGTCATTCACACGCATTAACCGGTTTGTCGTGAAATTAGAGAAAATAAACTCCACTTTAATCCTGGTTTTGAAGAGTTTTCAATCAACTATAAACACATCCCCACCAAATCCAAGTTTGTGCAATAGACCATTGCTTCCCAAAGACCATTATGAACAAATACATTTGACTAACTTTAAACCTATATCCGGACTTCCTTTCCCACCACTTAGTTCAGTCAAGTCAAAAAAGTTAACCATTTGTTTCCCCACCCAATGACATGAAGATGCATGACCAAATTATCATGGCCAAGTGAGATTTTAGCTCAGTTTGATAGGCAAACTAGATTCACAGCAATTCATACCAACTGAGTAGACTTATCAACTGCAAGCAATACAAACATTCACAGCATGCACCACAAACAGTATAAAGACTTACAATATCTTGTTAAAATATTGAAGTTACAGTAAAACAGGCCAACTTACTTGAGATATGGATCACAGGGGTGATACTAGTTATATATAAAATTCCTGGAAAGTACTCTTAATTTAATTCATGCAATAAAGAAAAATAAACAGCCTCCTAGATAAGGTATACTTCTTAATTAATTTTAAAATTTGATTAGATGTAGTTGATATTTAATAACTGTTTTTTCCAAGTTGCAGTTTTGGAAGTCTCGGTTTATTAGTTTTTTGTTATAATGTTATGTATTCTTTACTTTATGTAATATATATCTTTTTGTTTTATAATACCAATTGAGAAAGCAGAAAAATATTGAATATCTTTTTGTTTTATAATAGTATAGTTTTACACTGCTATATATCAACATGCATGTTGAGATTGATTTGCAGCATCCAAATTGTCCCGGAACATGAGTGGCCAAGGACTGTAACATACTTTTTATATTCTGATCAGCTTTGTGTTCTTTGTAAAGATAATCTGATTGTATTTAAATATAAAAAAAATAAATATGGACTATATATCAATCATTTTAACGTTTTGTTGGGCGGGTGGTGGTTATTCTTCATAAATATCCTATTCTTTCATTGGCCCGCTGAACCTACTAATAGAAATTCTGCAGTGTCCTTTAGGACTCTACTAATCATTTTTCACTAGAGCAATCAGAAAATACATGTTTCAACCTAAGTCATCCATGTTCCATTAACTTACCACATGGCCCAAATACTCCACTTGTACACATCAAGCCATGCAATGAACAGCAACAACAATCACAATAAAAAAGCAACAGCAACATTACCAAAATCAATCCAACCAAGTAGACCAAGTATTCAATGAAATCAATATTAAAGAACCTTAGAAGAGATAGCAGTTTGAGGCCCATCCTGCGAAGAATTACATTCCAGAGTGGAGTACACATCATCGCCATGCAACTGCAAGTCTGCAAATTTCAAATACACAAACCAATAAGCAACAAGTCATTTGCCCAGACAAAGGACTTCAACAGATATAAGAGAAAAGGAGCAAAGCAACTACAACTGCCACAGCATGCATATTGATGAGCAGGACCATGGTGAAGTTACGACTAGAGTAGTGTGGAAAAATCCTTAAGGATAAAATGCCAACCATTTGCCACAACTTCATCTTTTCACCAGATATCAAATAGTTTTCTTTACAAGTGCCTCTTTATCCAATATGTAAACAATATTGTACTTGAGATGCACATGCACTGCACCTTGGCTCCACTTCACGGGGAAAAATGATTCAATAATCAAGCTCAACTTTTGGAGGATTTTTTGTGGTTCAGCAACTAAAATCACTAAAAACCTCCCTCAAGTATCATATTGTCATAATTATCATCTATCGAACAGAAAAACTGATTATAAATATCATAAAGTTACTATCTCTTGCTTTGCATATCAACAACGTTCGTTTTTCAAACAGCAAAACCGACCATACATGTCATTAAGCTAGTATATTTGCTTTGTATACCTATAATTTTACATCAAGGTAAATCAATTTTCACAAAATCTGCAATAACAGTGACAATGAAAAGAGAAATAAAACTAGCGCTACCATAAAAGATATAAAAGCTAATAAACCGCGCCGTTAGAGAGAACTGGAAGCGACGTACGTACAATTAGGGTTAAGCTTCGAGAGAGCAATGGAAGAAGGGAGAGAGGGTGATCGGAGGAAAAGAGAGACGGAGGCTTTATCGAACAAGAGAGCCCGAACACGGAGCTGGAGTTGAATATGAGCCCTAGATTTGGAGTCGTCGGGTCGGAGGAACGAGTCCCAAGAGGAAGGTGTAGAGAGGAAGTGTAGGAAATTGGAGTAATTTGAGTCGCCTAGCCACATCCGCCACACTCCCAAGCTCTCTAGCTTTCGCGCTAGCTCGAAACCGCGGCCGTCGTCGCCGAGAAGAAGCATATGCATATTAGGCGCGGTGGAGGAGGAGGTTTTGATCAAGTTGGTGTCTTGATTAGAGCATTCCCGTAAGAATGGAATCTGGATGTTTTTCCAGGTTCAAATATTTTCAAGAACCGCGAAGTCAGATTACATGTTAGTGTTGTGATGCATAAATTATAAAAATTTCTCAACATCGTATCATTTAGGACGCAACCTAGTCGGGTATTGGACGGGTCATGTGAACCCCAACCCGAACCTACCATACTATAAGGTATATCAAATCTGATCGTATAATCATATAAGATTTTTCTTTTATATCCAAACCCGTCCTACAAGGTTACTCTAAAACTCGAAGTCCGCTCTGTTACTCGTCTGACTATCAATCTGATTATCTATCCAACTATCAACCCGATTATCCGTCTGACCGTCCACCTAATTATCAACCCGAACCTGCCTTTGCTTATTGTTTTATTTTTTTTTAGTTCAATAGATTCAACAGACTTAAGCCAATAAAATAATAATCTAATAATATAGCAATTCACCTTCTTTTTACCTACTTGTTTTTAAATTTAGCCTATTACTATGTTTACATTCAGTAAATGTATTTTTACAATTTTTTTTACTAGAACTAACAGGTCAAATGGGTATCCATCGGGTTTTAGTAGTATCCAAACCCGATCCTAATTCCCTACAAGGTGTTTTACCTATGTCCAAACCCAACCCTATTACCCTATAGAGCTTTTATCAGGTTGGACGGGTCGAAAACCCATTAATAACTGACCCAATTTCATCCCTAATATCATTACTCACCTGATAAACTTGCGTCAAGTCGCTATTGGAAACTTCTAGGGAAGTTGACAGCACCTACAACTTCCTTACTAACCTACTAATTTTCAATGTTGTAGGTCAATACACTAGCAAAAGTTATAGGTCAACTAACAAAGTCGCAGGTGTTGTAGGTCATATAATTTTTTATAAGTTGTACGTCAAGTACAAGAGTCGTAGGCATGGCAAGTTGTGTTATTTTTGAAAAGTTATAGGTCAAGTAACAAGGTCATAGGTGTCGTAGGTCATGTTATTTTATGAAAATTAGTAGGTCAAGTAATAAAATTGTAGGTGTAGTAGGTCATATAATTTTCGATAAGTTGTAGGTCAAGTAACACAGTTATAGATGTGATAGGTCAAGTTATTTTAGATAAGTTATGGGTCAAGTAATAAAGTCGTAGGTGTGATAGGTTATATTATTTTCGAAAAGTTGTAGGTCAGGTAACATGGTTGTAGATGTGGTAGATCATGTCATTTTAGATAAGTTGTAGGTCAACTAATAAAGTCGTAGGTGTGATAGATCATGTTATTTTCAAAAAGTTGTAGGTTAGGTAACACTGTTGTAGATGTAGTAGGTCATGTTATTTTAGATAAGTTATAGCCTAGGTAAACAAACTCCCACTCATTCAATTGCTCGACCCACGGATCTCTTCGGGCAAGACTACCACCAGAGGTCCATTGTTGTAGAAGTTTGTTTATATTGTCAAGCTACACGTAGCAGGAAGGGAGCAACAACGTTACTATTGATCCCTCAATACTAGACCATGTTTGAAAGTTATGCATAGTACGGCAAATAAGAATCACATACCACAATCTTGTATGTATTTTCTCATGCTGTTTTATGGCCACCTCTAGGGTGCATCGTACCGAGGACAAGGACTTTACGGTCTTGCATGCGCACCTCTAGCATTGTCCAATGATTTTTATTCACATTCACAGGAATGTATATCTACAAATTAAGATAGAACATATCGTTTAGATTTAATCACTGTAGATAATTCAATATGACCTATCTCTTAGCAGGTGCTCAGGTTGCCCATATACTTCTCAATGAGACTAGTCCTAGACTTCGAATGGAAGCCACCTCCAAGTGCAATTTGCTGCACAATGTATAATCAAAATGTCAATGCAAGCGAAGAGACATACATGAGAAGAGAGATTCGAACTCTTCCCATGACCATGTGGTTCTTACCAAGGCCATATGAGGGAAGTACCACTTTGTATGAAGAGGATCTATTGCAATGGTCTCACATGTCCTTTTATATGCGACCATGTCAAGAGTTTGTAGATAATTGGTTCAAAAGGAAATAATCAAAAAGTTGTGTAAACAAAAACAATTAACACAAAGGAAAGTGGTAGGATTACTCACGGTCCCATCAATCCAACCATTAAGCCTTGTGGTCTACATGTTGGAGAGCATTAAGTGAAAGAAGTCTATATTGACGAGCACCTCCCTGACAAACATTTCATATCAATTTAAATAAAAACACTAAACATGTGACTATGGTGTAGTGTAGTTAACCTACCACTCTAGCACTTAACCTAGCACACCTATTACTTTTTGACCTACATACCTATAACTTTTATGAATAACCTACAACACTTACCACTTCATAACATAATCTACCACTCGTGCAATATTTGAATCAAACACTTACAATCGATTGAGAGCGGGATCTAGTGCACAGTTGAGTATAGCCATCTCCAATATGGATAGCAAATGGATAGGGCGGGTGCTTCACTCCTTTGGCAAAATTTTCTCTAACACACTATATGAAGACAACAATCCATTATAAATAATCGACATGTTAAATTACAGAGTATGGATGTGAAAAAACACATGCACATGATTGCACATTCACCGTTGGATATTATGGAACGGTCTAAGTGCTGGCCACGTTTACATCTGACTTTTTGGTCATGCAACGGTGGGGTGCCCTATACCGCTTCAAACATGGGTTAGTGAACGGGGACTTGAGGAATCAGCTGATATGATATTGAGGTGTATACTTAGTTGTCTTTATCGAGTTGGGACGATGTAACCTTCGAATCTTGGTCCTCATGGGTATCCTAAATTGCATAAAATTGAAGTTAATGACCTACCCATTGCCGATGATCAGCTAAGATGGCATAAAAGAAGGCGTACCTTGACCAGGAGTGCTAGTGACTTAAGGTCACCACTCGTATCCCAAAAACCATGTCTAAGGGATATGTGGAGAGATGCGGAGGGAACGTTCAGTTTGTCCATATCGCATTTACGTTCAATATGTTTGCACAGTGATGCTTCTACCTCCAGTTGCTGAGCAGAAAAATGTTGTAAGCTTAGCCAACATTGATGTCTAAACACCCATCAATAGAAAATCACAGTATTTTTGTGCAATCTCTTACACCATCCGTGTGATCTCTTTTATTGAGGAGCTGATTTTGTGGAAGGATTCTTGCAAAGCTTTGCTAGAGTCCTGAACAAAGATAGAGATATTAGTGTGATTTACACACATGTTAGATTGTGTGATTGGGTGAAATGTAGTTGGTAGATGGTGAGGAACGGTTCGGACTCCCATTTCATATAAGACATACAATAGACAATACAAAAGTATGAATGTGCTCTGAACAAGAGGGATAATGGTGATCGTAACCCTAAAAACTACGTCGCATGGATTTTTCAAACGAATGTTATTAGTGGATGCATTTCTCCAGTATTACACTAACTAAAACCTTTCATATAAGATCAATACTCACTCCTTTACAAACATCGAGTCTTCATGCCTATTTTTTGCAAAAGAAATAGAAGATGACGTGGAAATGAACACGGTGAACAGAAAGTGAAAAGGTAAGACTACGAGGACTATACCTTCATGTTCGTCGGCTGCGAATGATGGTCAAGTGAGTGGAACCAAAGAGTATTATGGTCGAAGTGGTGCGTTTCCTTATGCATCGTGTGGAAATAAAAAGACAAAATTTGAAGGTAAAGAACAGGAATTCTAGCTTTCCCTCCATACCAAAGCATAGGACTATCGGACGAATGGGCTGCAAATATGGGGCAAATATTTAGTGGGCCCATCTTGAAAATTCGTCAATGTTGGGCTAGAACAATATAAACGGGATTGGCTGAATTTGATTTATTATTCGTCTTAAATGAATTTATTTACTTTTGTCACAAAATTTTTTATTCAAGTAGCACAATTACATTTTTCTATGTTGATTTCCGCATCGTATTGGTAATTTTATTATGCTTTGTTATAGAATAATCTTTTCTGATTGATATATGTAATTTAAGAGATGATGCCCTTAGATTTTGTAACTTGTTGGTTTGAAAATCATAGTTTAGAGGTGAATCATGCAAATTTCAAACTTCAATTTCTAAGGTATGAACAACCTAAGGTAAATTCACATAACCTTGTTCCATCATAACACAACCCTTTTCAGTATTACAAGAATTTCACAAATAATGATTTTTTATATGTTTGAATGCCCAGTTGTACATGTCAAGTATATTTAGGTGATATACTTTATATGTTTCTAAAGAATCAAATTGAATACCATGGGGATTATTTTTCAAATCATTTTCTCTAATTTTATGATCAAAAGTTGATTTTTTACCTAACTTAGCAGCATCTAATTAAACCGTGCCAAAACCGTGAACTAAGTCATATTACTTCTTCTTAATAATATTGTTTTCCCTATCAATTATCCACTGAGGCACTTATAAATGTCATTGCATCATGATGGAAGTGGCCTAAGTGCCTAAACTACCATGCTCAACTCTGGCCATGGGTGCCACTCGTCGGACCAAATCAAACGACACAGGCAAAACCAATTCAAACATTCAACAAATAAGTTACTATGTAGATGAAATATTTCATATTTTTAGTGGAAGAGTAGCATATATATCTAGCTAAGTAGGGGAATTTGTTATCAGAAACCAGTTGTATATAAAATTTAACAGTAATCAATAATTACAACTAATACATTTGTCAATTATCTAATTTAATCAAAACCCCTACTAAAACATAGTTTAGCATATAAATGTATACATATATATTTATACAAATGGTTGCGTTATTGTTGGGTTTCCTCATTACATTTTCCACTTTAACTTCACATTTTTACTTCGGTTAGTTCATATACACTCATCACATCAACTTAAAAATATAATATACACGTAATCTTCACATTTACTTCATCTCACACCATCGGCAACTTCACTTTCAACATTGAAGCATTATTACTATCATTTGGCTCACCTATCCATAAGTGTTAAGTATATGAGAAAAGCATTCAAAAGTTTACCGTATGTAATCTTGATCATTAGATGAGATATTGAATAAATTATTAATGAGTTTAAATTGAAAATTTTGACTCAAATTGATGGGAATACGGAGCTTCAAGTGGTGGTTTTAAGGGTCGTTTTTTAGAGTGTTTGGCAATCAAGTTTTACTTGATAGATTACACAAAATCTACCATTTCACTTTTGTGCATTTAGAAAATGATAGAAGGTTAATTTAAGGGTTAAGCTTGGTTTGGCTACCAAGCTTGGGTTTTCATTCGAGGGAAAAATGGGCCTATCGATACAATTGAAAGTAAGTTCTAAATGTTTGAAAACAAATTAGGCCCAAATTTTATGTCTAAATAATTTGGGCTTTTATTTGGCCACTAACATAAACAATTCAATTCAACATATTTGGCCCAAATTGAAAAATTCAAGTCAATAAAATGATCAAAATTAATTCATGTCATTAATAATGAATACACACATGCAATATGATGTAGTCATTTAGTTTAGAATATTTCGTTTTTGCAAAAGATTCATAGTTGAATAATTAGAATACATTTTAATAGGTAGACTTGACACATTAAGGATTAGTAGTCTTCAATGGGATACTACTCTATTATATGAATCGTATGGATTAATTGGATATGAATGATCATCACTATTATCTTTTCAAATATACTATTGCTAAGATGAGTTTCACTAATTTTGAATTTTCATATCTTGTTGTTGTATTGTCTTGTTGCTAAAAAAAAAAAAAAATAAAAGATGAATCATGGTTACATTGATAATAGATAATAGAGGAAGAAGTCATTACTAGTAATTAATCGCTCGTTGTGGGACAATGTTGTTCTTATCATCAATACTATCAATTATAGGTATTCTTACCTACAAAATGATTGCAAATAACAAACAAGAACAATTGATTATTGATTAATCAATCAATCCATCACTTGTTTTGTGCATATGTTTAATTGTTTCATTACATATAATTGCTAAAAGATGAACCATCCAGGGTCTTACCGCTTTCGAATACCTACCATGCCTACCACTTACATGACCTACCACTCTCTTTTAAGGTCCTCTCCTATCACTCTTTTCAACAGTCATCTACAAACCATCACTTCCTTACATGGCCTACCACTTTCAACACCTACCACACCTAACATTTCCTCATTAACCTACCACATTGGAAGACCTACCACATTCAAAGACCTACCACATAATTTTAGTATACAAGGTGAGATTGTGTAAAGCAGTATTTGATAGAATGATTATAAACATCTTGTTATGTTGATCTAAAATATGTTCGGTATCTTATTGTTTCAATATGAATGAATGACTACACGTGTTATTACATTTGAACACCTAATGTGTTTGTTCAATCATTGTTAGCTCGGTGTGTTTGTGCAGTTATGTGAAGTGAAGGGTGAACGTAATTGCTATGAAATGTAGCTAAGTTTCCAATCATGATTTCAATGTCATCAACAAGGATATATAGTGGTGCATTTAATATTAAAATGTAAAGGACGAAAGTAATTACTTGGCTTGAGGAAATAAGTGTTAGTATGTAGAATACTGTTTTAAATGCCATTATCATACCTCAACAATAATCTTAAAAAGCACTACGCAAAGGATCGTTGGCCTTATATACACAACTTGCAATACGTAGGTAATTTACCATTAGATTAATGAAACTTCCCATTCAAGTTCATGTTTGCAATTACATATATATTTTTATATAAATGTAACATGATATCTACTAAATCATTTAAAAAACTAGTTTTATATATAAGTAATCAAAATAGTAATAAAATTAATCTTTAATATATATAAAAGAGTAACTAAATAAGGATTTTTGTCATGTCCAATGTTTGGTATATATAAGTGCAAGACATGACATTATATACATATGTATGTGTGTATTATGGAAAGCTGACGAGCATTCATGAAGATGCATAAATTAGACAAGAAAGGTCGATTAGGGGCTATTTAGTTGCACATACCGTGGGTTTGTTTAAGTACACTAGTTTGGAGTCAATCATTTTAATACCGAAGTGTTACTGAATCGATACTAATATCATTTTAATACCAAGCTGATATTAAACCAGTACTAATATGATACCAAAGAAAAATTAACAATTATATTTATGAACCGACTAAACTGAACCAATAAGATATGATAGCAATGAATTATACCGATAAAAATCTAAACAATCCAATAGTAATAGAAGTTTTAGCTTCAAATGGTAGTGTTAGTGATTATGCCCTAGGCCAATTGCTAAATATTGTTATTTCATGTATATTTTAATTTAGAGGCATTTTTATTATAAAGTTTGGATGTTTACTTTAAAATATAATTCATGAATAATCTATTTATTCTTGGATTCTCATTATTGTGAAATGATGGTGAATTAAATCCAGTATGAGTTTTATTTGATGAACATGAGATGTTTATGTGTATAGAGATACAGATAAAACTCATAAGTATATAATAGAGATCTATATATATTGGATTGAGACGCTATGAGATCGCTACATGGACCAGAGTCATAAGTGATTCTCATAATAGCAATGTCGATACATCCTTAGGCCTAAAATCACCATAGATTCTAACATGAGTAACATCATGTTTTGATTGAATCAAACGTTGTTCTTAACCGAATAATTATAAAGGTTTTGATTGAGCATAATGTAAATCATGTAGAAGAAGTTGAGTGATTAAGATAGGATTTGTCCCTCTTTTTATAAGAGAGATATCTTTGGGCCCCCTGATAAGTGGAACTGACGAATGCATGGTCATGCTCAAATGAATTGGTAGTATCATCAATTTCATTTGTTTTATCAGTTTACTTAGAAATCGAGAAACAACAAGATTGAATAATATAAGGGTGATATTGTCCATGTCTTATATTCAATCTAGATATTGCGAGCCAAAAAGGATGATGACATGAGTTACAGAACAGGTAAAATCGGATCACCGATCTTCATTTGATTTGGATAAACATAATGTCTTGCTAGAGGCCGCTTATGTTTTGTTTACTGAAAATAGTTTTTAAGTTAACTACCAATATCAAATGAACCTACAGGGTTACACAGAAAAGAATAAGCAAAAAAAGAACATGGATTTAATTTTAAAGTCCAACAGGAAGAATAAATAAATAAATTATTATTATGAATAATAATTTAATTATTTTAAAAGAGTTATTAGCATGTCCATCCCTAATAAGATTAGGGGCATCAATGTCAGTAGAAAAATACTGACATATTTATAAATAGGAGTGATAGGGTCTCTTTAAGATTATGGCTTTTTATTGTCATATTAGAAGGCAGAGAAAATCTATAATCCTAACAGAGAGAAAAAATACAAGAGAGGAAAAAACTCGATTAAGCATTTTAGATTGCCCTAGCACGTAAAAATGATTCCTTTTGGGTATGCTTATTCGTGTGGACTACGTAGAGAGCACAACAAAATCGTGGTGCCTTGTAGATCTGGATTGCAAGCGATTGATTTGAAATCTCTGGATACAATTCGGATTCATTCCTATTAATCACAGCACATGGATTCTGTTTTAGGGTTTTTAATTTTCCACTACAAAATTTTATTTTAAAATCCACTTAAAACCTACAGGTGGATATAAGGTATTCATGGCTTCAAGTTCAAGCCTTCCCATGAAACTCTACAATAAGATTACCCATCAGAAAATAAATGTACACCAATGATCCATGCATGCAGAATGGTGCCATAAATTTGAAAATTTTCTCCTTAAAATTCTTCTCTTCTTGACGACAAGTGCTGCTACAACTTTAAATGCAAAATTTAAAGAATGAACTAACGATTTCTTGACATTTAACAATGAAAGAACTCCACCATCTTCGTACCCATCAAACTTGGTAGTTCTCTTGGTTTCTGTTAGACGTCCAAGCTAATAAAGAAATATTTGAAATATCAATGACATATTGTCATGGTGAACGTAATGTTTAAGTTGAGCTAGGTAAATATTCTCAACTTATTCATTTATGTTGTGATGTCCTTTGGTAGTGTTGATCACGATGTATTCACTAGAGCAAGAATGTGATGTACAATCTCTGCAAAAACATCAGGCTTTGTAGCTTTCAAAGCTCTTTCTGACATGAAGACATTTGATTCGCATCCCCTATTAAGAAGAAGAAATATGGACTCATGAAGAAGTAGACCTTGAATAAAACTTCAACTTCTAAGATGGATTGCAACTGATGAGATGCAAAGGCTATACAAAGATGATAAAACCAACGCACGATGGCGCACAACTAAAAGAAATGCAAAAGTAAACATTTCACATGTATATATCATATGAACCAATTAGCTGGGCTAAAAACCTATAGGCAAATCGTCATGCAATGTCTATTGTGCAACTATGGGTACCCATTACACCAGCTTCATTTAATCACACCACAGCCACATTCTTTCTTATCTTAGAACCTATACCATTAATGCTTTCTTTTGCTTATTTTGCAATGAAAGGCAAAAGTAGGATGCATACATTGTTCATCATACCTAATACATCTTCAACTGCAGGTCTAAGTGTGATAGAGTCAAGCTCATCCTCCGTTATAATCTTTAAACCAGCTACATTTGCCATCAAAGAAGCCATTGAAGAAAGTCATTCTCCTTTAGACACAAAGTAATTAGCACCAGTATTTCAAACATGATATATTTCAAGAAGACACTAAAACTTGTATAGACTTCATAACACATAGGATAAATAAAGCATATTTTTAGAAAGATATCATGATTTGAATTTTTTTCCCAGGTTTTCTCATGCTACGTGATTGCTTAGCCATCAACTTAATTACACTTAGTAGAATCATCTTCATCACAACTCAACAGTTGACCTAAGATGCTTTCAAGAGATGGTGGCTGCACTGTGTATGTCGTTCCTCTTCCTATAAGTAGGAAATTGAATTACAGTGTACAATTAATACAATCCACATACACATAGTGGATCTCCTATCAAAAACCATTTTCTAAACTACTATAATTTGCGGAGTCCATCCAGAAAGCCTCCATATAACCTTTTTCTCATGTCTTTCCTATTTTTCAAATCAACTCATCATTACCACCACCACTAACAACCGCACACCAATTTACGGAGATATCAAAACAATAAGAAACGAAATGTGCATCAATCACCCAATTCACTTTATTAACTTATGACTATTGATTAGAAGCATAGGTGCAAGCCATCTAAACTCTAACCTGAAGCCTTAAGCAAGTATGACCTTCGATAATTGATTATAAGATAAGCATAGAGAATCAAGGATTTGCTATCATCTTGTCTATTTGAAACAAATGGCAAGGACAAATAAGATATATTAAGTTCTAAATCAAGATAAAGTAATAACAAATCTGACTGGCCTTTATCTATTTCCATTAGTACGATAGAGTGAATCATATACAGTTTTTTAAAAAAATAAAAAAGCCACAAAAGATATACCATAGGATTACCTCTGATCTATCACAATCACAATGCATGTCATTCACATGGTCACTAAATGGATCTAAAAGTAATATTACAAGCAAAAATAAGAATAGAGTTAATGGACATACCCCAACAAGCCCCAACCTTGACATGTTCTCGGGGTAACCATTAGGTTGATAACTACTCCTTGCCTCGTAGCCACTAAAGCTACAACACAACCAACGTTTTGCTGAGATTTTGAAGCAAGTCGTTGCAGCATATTATCACCAGCTTCCACAATACCACATTCTGTAATTTGATCTCCAAGTTGCAAACCATCCTTAGAAGCTAGTGAGACATCAGCAATTTCATCAACTACAGCAAATGGACTACTGACCAAATTTTATAATACCTTTTTTTTATTTAAGTGTAAGAAGATGATAGAAAAGAAAACAGTATATTATAATCTCTTTCTTAGATATTTTGATTCTTCCATGTATATTGGCCTAAGATATGATTGATAAATTGTTATGTGGAAAATGAGAGTCAAATGACAATGCAAAGGGTTAAACTCATCACATCCCTTTTAGCCTTGATACCATAGTGGATAAACGTCACATTTGTTATCAAAACTTTGTCATTTTTTGAAATTAAATACCTGAAATTTAAACACATTAATTTACAAGTTTAATTATAACACCTAAATAAGATAGTTACTTACAAAAATGTATACATTTCAATAGTTACTTATAAAAATGTATACATTTCAAGTAGATAGTTGTAAAATTTGGCAAAATTCAAATAGGTAGTTGCGAAATTGGTCAAAGTATAGGTAACAAATATGACACTTTCAAACTTCAAATAGTCGACATAAAAATAGGTAAGGTTTAGGTATTAAATATAACAGTTACCATACGATATTAAACCGAAACCAAGACCAAATTAACAAATTAAATTTCAGAGAAATATAGATTTTATATTTTAAGGGCTGGTATTGTTACTAACAATCCAATTTCAACAGACCAAAAATTTAAGAATTGAATGTAATAGAACACTATTGCTTCTATTTTGACAGGGTTTAACATTCGAATGTTTAATATTCAAGTTTATTTAGAAAAGCATATAGGGGAGTACAGATAACATAAGTATTAAGAATTATACTTTTCATGTCAACAAACATAGATCATTGTATCCTTTCCACCCGACGAACAACCCAGAAAAAGGGAATCGGAGAAATGAACGAAAAGTCCAATCAAAGAAAATGAGGGAATCGAATTGCTAAGTACCATTATGAATAAGGAACAATCACAACAACAGCAATATTGCAACAACTCATCGGACTCATCTGCTGCAGATGACTTGGATGGCAGTCTAGCCAAACGAAAGATCTGAATATTTTAATTAATTTTATCATAATCTCCTTTAAACGAGTAACTTTATGTTGGCAAATGATTGGAAATGGACCCCTAATGGCTCCTCATAGGATGAAGAGCTTGAAGGAACTTGCACTCACCAAAAAACAAATATAAAGAAGAATACATTTGTAGAAAAGGATACCCCAACAGCTCCCTGCAAATACCAAGTTCAATTTAGCTTTAACTCCAAGTCCTTCAAGAGTTTCAATAAATTTTTTACTGCAAACCAAATTTTTAAAAGGATGAATATGAAACACAACATAATTGAGAATTTCCCTGTTCCTGGTGCCTCTATGTTACTAAACAAAAACGTTGGCATCAATTGAGTCAAAATGTGACAGGCATCCAGTTTTGCAGCTAAAGAATAAACAATGTGTGAATTAATTTACCAATTATTGAACTACAATAAATACAAATCAAAGAAACCACAACATCCATCCAATAATAAAATACAATATACTTTTTTCTGTTCGCATGAAAAACCGAAAGAGAGAGAGAGTTACCTAAGCTAGGGTTTCAAACAAAGTGGAGCTCGGATGAACGAACAAGCAAAGATCAAAAAGGATAAGAGGAAAGAAAAAAAGAAAGAGACGTTAGCAGCAGGATATTTTTATAGTTTCGAAAATAGAAGTCACTTCTCATGTGCTTTCAATTTTTGTAAAGTCGGATATATGGAAGAATATATTCCTTTTGGCTTTTTTTTTTTTTGTCCTGTCCTTATGGTCATGAGAAAAACCCTTGAAATATCTCATCAAATTATCACCAAACGCATCTATACAAAACCAAACACTTACTACTATCACATAGCCATGAAGGATAAATGTATACACATCATTCCATAAAGCATGCCTAATTTCATACAAGGATTATATCTTCAATAGTTTATGTACATCGAATCTATTCAATCGTCTAAGAACAGGAAGCGTAGGGTCGCGCCTATTACTCCACAAGTACTCCTTTGCGTGCTTAATGAAGTCATCCCGCAATTGATTATCGGACCAATCCACTAGTGAAGCAAGGATTTGAAACCTTTTAAACAAATGGTGATGCTTAAAAAAAAAAGGAGGAGAAACAAGAGCAAAAACATGCATATGTATGAAAAGGTCCACATTCCACATAGTATTTAATGACAACATAAAAATCCGGGCACACAGATTTCACGTACAATCTCTAGAACATCTTTCTCCAAGGTCTTTGGCATTGCATGAACAAAATAACAAACACACCACATCCTTTTAGCCTACACATGATAAGATAGAGCAACGCGATTATCCAATGTATGTGACACACTAGGAAGGATGGTGTGAGAAGCTTACCCATCCTCTCTAAAATCGTATGTCGATAGTCTTTTGTAGAAAGTAAGAGGCCATGTAGGCAAATCTAACACATTTATGTCATTTCCATATCTATGCAAGGCCAGATGAGCAAGCATGGAGGCCAAGCATTGGATCTGATGATTAGATTGTCAAAAGGGTGCATAATTAATATATAGAATGTGTTATAGAACCTACTATTCGACGTGTTAGAATATCATACCACTTTCGTCAATTCAGACTGCTTGCACCAATCGTTCCGTTATAGCTCTGGGTCAAGGACTACCAACCTCCTCTTACGGATTCTAACCACACGGAAATAAGGCTCCTGTTTCACGAAAGGAAATATAGGCATGTAGATCTGAGAATCAAGGAAAAATATAAATGTTTCCAAACTTGGTTG
Source organism: Combretum micranthum (assembly GCA_024138025.1). Taxonomy (NCBI): domain Eukaryota; kingdom Viridiplantae; phylum Streptophyta; class Magnoliopsida; order Myrtales; family Combretaceae; genus Combretum; species Combretum micranthum. The sequence continues at coordinate 84,395 of JAMXBD010001782.1, forward strand.
AAAGGGTTTCTTTACCACTAAACTAGATTAGTCGTGTGTTTACCTCATTGTAATGGGAAAGTTGACCAAGAAATTTTCAACCATTGTATAAGTCCCATAAAATATCACTTATGTTCAATTCACCTTTAAGAGCTTTGCATTGCATGGATATTTGAGAGGACACGTTAGTGAAGGAATGTATGCATGAAAGAAAAATTTTATGACATTAGCATGTTTGTGCAAATACTCACCGAAAAGTCTGCTGAGAGAAACCATCAACACCACTGTCTGTTTGTCTTCCTCGCCTCCATGATCAATTTGTAGGAAACCATATCAACTTCCTGCATTAAAACCATTAGCACTAATAAGATAAATGCCTACTGATAAAATGCAAGATCCAGATCATAAGTTATAAGTGAGTGAATATTTCCAATACATCCAGTGAATAACAAAGGGAGCCACATGAGATGAAACATGTAAGATGACAAGCAAACCTGGCTATCAACCTGGAACATGCCTTTAAGTGAACTCGCATGCTCTCGTCGTAACACCTGGCGTGATGTTGAAACAATGACCTTACTACGTATCTCACTTGCACTAGTAACATTCCCATTCAATGATTCGAAGTAGACACAAAAAAGAAAACTCACCGAACATCCTTGGATAGGTCAGACACAAAGTTGCAAATAGAAATATGGTCAACAGAAAGTGGACAAAACGCAACTTCCTTCACCATCAATGGAATCCACAATTTTACATACTATTCACATACATTTTAGTTTCATTGTAGGCATAGAATTCAATGCACATATAACAACCATTGGAAATCCATGAAATTTTGGCTGATTTAACCTTTTTTCTTTTTCACTCTTCTTGGTCAATTGTTACCTTTTATCTTGCTTGTTGCGCATGGATCGCCTAGGAAATTCTACCTACTTAGTCGGTTTATCCTCAAGATTCTCTGGCCTTGCACAAGCATGGGTGTTAGGTAAAGATGTTGAAGATGATGGATTTGCTATTTTGTGTGCATCTATGTCCTACATAAATGTTCAAGATATATTAACATGCAAATAAGTAAATGTTGTGAATCCACGTAAATAGACCGAAAGTCTTCAATTACTCCATCAAATTCAACGGGCAACTCCCGTGCGACAGCAGGATTTTCATGACCTTGTACACCATCCCCTCCGTCAACATTTTCTTGATGGATTTGGTGAGCTTCATGACCAGTGTTCAGGGCGTTGAACTGTTCATTCTCACCATTAGCTTTGTAAAGCTTTTGGAATGACTTTCCAATAATTTTCTTTACTTCATCCATTGCATTCTCCCCCCACGTAGGATAACGTTTTATCGATATGGGATCTAACTTGCTCAACTCCTTTTCTTAGCATCTCAAGCTTCTTGCTATAATCCTACAATAAAATTCAACATAAACAAGCAGCTTATAAACACTTATGATTTTTTGTTAATAAAGCAAAATAGTAAGTCATACATCTACTTATACACCTCTCTTAACATGTCCAACTTCTTAATGCAATTCTACAATGCATTTCAACATTGGCGATCAACTTACAAATAATTACAATTTTTTGCTATTAAAGTGTAATAGTAAGCCATACGTCTACTCACATACCTCTCTTACATCCACTATTGGCTTGTTGTATTCGTATTAAAAGCTTGTCAGTATCAAATTTGAAAAAAGCAAAGAAGATCTAAGAAAGTAGTCATATGTCAAATCGTTTCATCAAAGAAGCAACTCCGCCCATAGAGCAATCATTACTTTGAAATGGCCTACCTGCGATACAACAATATCATAAGTTCTACATTGTATTGGTTAAGAATAGGTACAAGCACATTTATCACAATTCTTTAAGAAAAATAAAATGTTCATTAGAAACGAATTGCAATTCTTGATAACAAGAGAAAGTTACATATCGAGTCACGACAAAGTTAACCAAAAAATGATAGTACTTATGGCACTCAAAGACCAGCAGGGGAAACCACCAAAACTAAGTTCCTCAACCATTCTCCTTTCCTTGCTTCCTGGGCTAAACGCCTGTGCCATCGATTGAACTTTCTTTGGAGCGCATTTGTACCTTGGTACCTGACAAATGTCGATAAAAATTAGCAAATAAAAACCTCACCTTCAACGGAACACAATAAATAAAAATAAAAAGTAAAAAAAAAACCGAACATATGCTTACGGCCTCATCAGCACCTTCATTTGTCCCATTAGTGTGAGCATCAACCGTAGACTTTCGTTTTGATTTCTTAGGAGATGCTACAACTTGTACCTCCATTTTCAAAGGTTCACTGCAAGCCAAAATATGAAATCACACACATGATTTTCAATTTCAAACCAAAGTAACAACAAAAAAAAGCGTTAAATCCCATCCAATATTTATTTCCTTAATTTAATTCAACAAAACAACAAACACTAAAGCAAAAAGAGTTTTTCCTATTTCTAACAAAAACTTACGAAACCCTAACACAACTTACCAGTAAAATAGTGAAGTTAAAGCTTTGGGCTCTGACAATAACACCAAAAATCGATTACTTCTATACAAAACGTAGCTTAAAATTTCCAATTGCGTTTTAAGGAGGTGTAATGGACTTATTCTTTGACAGGTGAAGGGGGACGATTTCTCCTTTAAAACAAAGAAGGGAATGAAAGAATTATCAGAAAAGGAGAGAGGGAGACATAGCTAGCATTTCATTTGGGAGGTAGAGAGGAAAGAGGTGTTAGCTAAGGTTTTGACGGTAGAAGAGAGACGGAAAAAGATCAAAACGTCTACGATGATATGCTTTTATACTAGTGGGAAAATGTTACACTTGCATCGAACAGTCTAACATTTTTTAACAGATCCAACGGTTTTAAATAAGACTTCCTTAGAAGTCTCTTAATAAAGACTTGATCGAAGTAACTCCCCATTATTCACCTATCAAAGAAATTAAAATTTCCGATTTCTAAATACTAATATTACTCAAACATTATATCGTGATAAACAATCACGATTTACTTAAAAAATTTGCATAGTAAACTCGATTTTGTGAAGTAAATTCGTAATTTTTTTATTTCAACTATGTAATGGTAATTATTTATTACATGAGCGATAGACGCATGTTTCAATCGAAAAAATAAGTTAATAACCTTGCTAAAGGAAATAGTAGACTAAAGTGTTTGGGCAAAACTCATCTCTAGAACCTGTTAAATCATAAATAGAATTTAAATCAATCCTCAAAAGTGGAAATTAACTAATAAATTTTTTAATTGTAAAAAGATCTATAGTTTTATTTTCATATATTTTGAAGTGTTAATAGTCCAAATCTAATAGAAATTATTCTCGTTGTTTGAACGGGTTTTGTGTTTTAAGTCTACAAAATGAAATAGTTAGTTATGCAATGAGGGTTCCTAGTGTGACTACTCCAATACTTAGATTAATTAGCAGGTTGATAATGAATTGAGTGGTATAGATTTTTATAGGTATCTAAAGAAAAATTACCACTCTAAGAGGTGTTGTTTATAGTGAATTGATCATTATTAATTACACGCATAGTGGGATTATGGGATAATAAGTGGTTAGAGACGAGTAATTAGGAAGGTTATTCTAAGTAGCCTTAGGTTAAGGTCCTTTTAGTCATGACATTCGATAGTCGGTTTTTTTAGCAAAGAGAATCAACATTCCTGTGAAGCTCTAGACTGGTCAAGGTAAATCAAGCCTAAGACCATAGGGGCAATCCAAATGAGTAATGAGCTGAACTATACCTAAAAAACCCATGATTCATATATGAACATCAACATGTGGTAAAATTTTTTAAGGAAAATATCCGAAAGTATTTGAAAATGATGATACTTAGAGATGATAAAATAGATGTCAAAAAACTATAGAGGCATAAGCCTTACAAGTTTAGTGAGAATAAACCCAATTAACATACTTAAAACAAGACAACAACCAAGTTTATTAAACAAGCAAGTGGAATGCAACAAACACGTGAGTATACAAGACATATGATTTTCAGGAAATCATATATTGAATGAATTTACGTTCTTCATTCGGGGTTAGATATTCCGGCCAATTACAGCCAACACTTCTTAAAACCATTTTTATAGATTTCATTGGCTACTATTCGCCATAAAAAATGTAGTTCTTATCGGCTCCTGCTCGCCATCAATTTGTGGATTTTATCGGCTCCTACTCGCCACATACAGATACTACCGTTGTGCCAATCACTACTATCATATACTTGTTCCACCAATTGTATAATAGCAAATGTAATGTGACTCAACTTGTGAAGTGCATACATCCAATTGTATTTAGAATCTAGCCATTAAATTTAAATTTCTTGCAAGTAATCAACCAATTTCAGATACTTCAATATGCTAATATTCATACGATACATTATAAGCAATTCGTGGCTCGATATGCTTAAAGTTCTTTCACCAACATTATAAGTCACATGCATTTTCCATTTAATCTTTTTCCTATATCTATTGCTACTATACTACAAGCACAATTATAAGTATGAAAAATTAGGGAAGTAGACTCACTCGGCTATGGTTTGGCGACACTCTTTTAATCGTAATAATCTTCGGGGTAGTACATGTCTTCGTCTTCGTTTCCTAAACAAAGGAAATACCTAAAATGAGTCTTCCATGGAATCTCTAGTCAAAATTTCTAATTTGATTCCCTAGTTGTGGTAAAATTCGTATAGGTGGAAATACCAACTTAAAATGGCCATAACTTACTCATTTTAACTGGAAATTTTGCATATTATATATCGTTTTCTACCTACTTAAAAATATCTATCCATTTATAAGGTTATTTTTGTTATAAAAGTCATTTGAGTCCCAAAACAGCGAGGTACAGATTCATTACGAAAATTTCAGTTTTCAAAACACAAGTTTGCAAACTTTTTTTTATCAAAAAATCCTCATACTAAAATGTAAATATTAGTATAGTTGGAAAAATCCTTTGAATATATATATATATATATATATCATATTGCATTTATAAATTTAGTGACTTTGTCTCAACAATGATTTTTGTAAAATAAGATGCCCTAAAAGTTGGTAGAGTAAAACTTTGAAAATTTTCACTTTAGTTTGTTGGAAAAATTTCTTGAATCGTTATAAGTGCGTATTTCCTCGTTAAAATTTTATTTCTTAACCTTTGGAAATAGTTAAATTTTTCTCAAAATAATTTTAGTCTTTTTAAGATTCTTACAGCTTCATTTATAGGATTGAAAATGTAGCTCCTAAGTATTCCTTGATAGTGGTTGAAATTTCTTAAAGAATACATATTCTTAGTTTTTCCTAAAGTTAATTCTACTTTAATAAATAACAATGATTTCCCAAGTTGTTTACTAATTTCATTCCCTAAGAAAACTTTATTTCCAGAAGAGAAACTTTCTTGATGATTTTGCAAAACTTATCTAATCCTTAATATTTTAGAGTATAGCTAAAACTTTCGCAAGGAAATTTTAAGAAAACCCTTACTAATCAAGAATCTGAAATCTTAAGTTTTTAAAGAAAACTTTTCCATTTTATTATTTTGAAAAAAGTATGTGTGTCATATCTACTTTATGTATCATTTGTTGAAATTTTAATGTATCATTGTTACTAAAAACTTGTGATGAGCTTATCTAGATTTTGGAAAAGATTTGTTAAGATAGAACCCCAAGTTTTTATGGCAAATCATCTCTTCAGTGACAAAAGTTTATTTTTGAAAAGAGTTCTCATCTTCCCTTATTTAAGAAAATTCCCTTTTTATTTTTGTTGAGACGATATCAATATGCTCATGCATGAACATGAATATGTAGCCATGAGAAATATAACAATACATCATAATAAGATAATGTATATATAAGAATCAATAAGAGCATAATATTAAGATAAAGTATTGGGAACCTTAGCTTTATCAAGGTAACCTGGTTAAGCATTGGGAGCCTTATCTTCATTAAGACAACTCGGGACTAAGAATAGATCAGTCCCAAAAGAAAAAGAAAAAGTAATGATAATAATAAGAGCAAATTAGAGGAAGTTAGTGAGCATTTAGGCTTTAAAAATATATATATGTATACATATACCTAATAATATATATAGGATTAGATTAGGAGCATAATAACAATAATAACAACATGGTATCATAATATCAAAATAACAAAATCAAAGTTCTTAGCATGTGCAAGAACAAAACATGAACATGTTGTTGCTTCTACAACTTATATGAGTTTTAAGAAACAACACTATGGTCATACTAAGTTACATGACATGAAAATAATAGTGGTAGAAAGTCTTTACCTATGAGTGTTTTGTTGAAGGATGAAGATGATGAGTGGTAGTATTATGTAGGGAGTAATAGATGGTAGATGGTTTATGTGTAGAGAAGAATTTTGGAAAAATTGATGGAAGAGGGTTTTAGTAGAGAGAATATATGGAGAAATTTTAGGAGTTTTGTTATGTAAAATAAATATGTGAAAGAAATGAAGGGAGATGGGGTATATATAGGGAGATGGGGTATATATAGGGAGATGGGGTATATATAGAGTTTTGTGGAGGGAAATCAGATGTAATAAAATAAATTAAAAAAAATAAATGGGAATAAGAGAGGGGGTATGGCCAGAGCATTGCGAGGGAAAGAGAGAGAGAGTGATTTTTGTTTTCTTTTGTTATGAAAAGTAATTAAGATGTGAAGTATGATAGATATGAAGTTATATTGGAAATGTGAAAAAGTAGAAAAATAGATGTATAAGTAGTAAGATGAAGTAGAGATAGATGAATGGTAATGGATAGTAGAATATGATAATGAACAGTAAACAAGACTAATAATATATCAGTTAGTAAATAAAATATGCGTATAAATGCGATATCTATTATTTTTAGCTACCAAAAAATTACGAAACTGATATTTTTGAAATCCTTGTATTATTATGGATCTAATGGTGCTATCGGAATATTTTTACTATTCTGAGCCTCGAGACATGCTTTTCGAGATTTGATCCCGTCGGATCCAAAATATACTAAAAATTAGCAAATATGATATTTTTAGCTTTCTTATATTATTACGAACTATTATCCATAATTATTTCAATTTCATTATTTAAGGTTTAAGAACACAGGATTACCGGATCTAAACACTAGGATTTGTTCTAGTCTTTTGTTGACTCTTAGAGTTTCTAGTTGACCTTTAATTTTAAGATTTAAGCATAAACTTAACAAATTTTCAAGGTTTACACTTTCTTTTCGTGCAAACTTTCATTTTATCAAACTCACTTTTAAACACACCAATCTCATCACCTACTTTCCTCATTAATGAATTAAGCATGCTATTCTTTCTCTTCATCTTAAGTAATTCATTCCATGATCTATCATAAATATCACAAATTTCATCATAAGAAACTTGTGAAGAAGTAGAGCATACCTCATCATCTAGGACCATTAGACAAACATCTTCATTCGAGTCGAATAAGTCTTCATTACTCCATATAGCCACATATGCTTTCTTCTTTCCACCTTTGCTTCCTGTCTTGGCATTTGGGCAATATTTTTGAAGATACCCCTGCTCATTACACTTAAAGCATGCAATGGTCTTCCTCCTTGATCTTGAAGGAGAGACTTCATCCTTCTTTTTCTTCTTCTTGCTCTCCTTATAAATTTAGTGAACTTCATAAATGCAGGGTTCTTTCTAAGGTAATCATGCATGTGCCATGCTAATACCCACGCTTGACACGTGACTTCAGAATGTTGCTGAGAAAATAACACTTGATGACATAATGGCTTGGAGAGAGTGACAAGGGTGGAGGAATAGATAGCCTCAACGTCTTGAATACACAAGTGACAGGTAAAGGAGCTTGAGTAGACTTCGCTCATCAACCTTACAGTTCTTGAGTAGTTGAGGGAAAAATCACTTAAGCTACTTTGTTTAATATTTTTGAATTAAGCCTTCTCTATAGAATGTTGTTTATCTTCTCTCTCCAAAAAGTTTTGAAATGAGGAAGAGTGACTAAGTATTTATAGGCATTTAGCATGAATGACAATCATCGGATCATCTCATTGATTAACGGATGAAATGAATCTCCTCATGGGCTAAAGCCAATAGTCATCTCATATATACATGAGCTCGCCTAAGAGAGGTTGGATGCGGTTAACTAATCTAATGATCCTATCCCAAGAACATCAAACTAAATCTTTTCAAGCCATCTCAATAATTGAACTAGACTTATTGGGCCCTATCACTCAACCGATGAGTCAAACCTAAATAAATCAAAGAAAGGGCTAGCAAGCGACATTGGAAATATATATCATATGACCTCTTTTACAAAAACAGAGTTTGTCATTCAAGTGGTTGATGTGTGATTCCTACTAATATTCAATTCAATTTTATGAATTAATATATGTATTAATGTACTAAAAAAGAGTTTAATGTTGTAGAAAATCCTATTGTTGTTGGCCAAAACACCTATTACATGGGAAATTGGAAGAATTAGAAATTTTAAAAATATTTATATAGTATAAATATAAGGATGAAGGTATAAAAAGAAAAAAACACTACGTAAGTAATAAACCATGACGATAAGCCATTTGGATTTATTATGGTGATAAATAGTGGGTAGCAAAGATATTACTATTATTAAGCTTGATTGTGGCAATTGTATTTGGTGTGGCTAAACAACCAACACTTTTTGTAAAAGCCAGACAACTGCCATTACTATTCATCTATGATAGCCAGAAAACTGTCACTGAATAGCATTTGCCGCAGCTAGACAACTATCACTAAATAGCATTTGCGACAGCTAGACAACCACCGCATGACCAATAGCTAAACATCTATCGTGGACACTGCTTTACCATTGCCAAGCTTGTTTTCTCTGTGATTTCCTAGGGCTATGTCATCTACCAATATATAGGGAATGATTTATAAGAACACGTGGCAATGGGATATTGATAACTAGGGAAAGGGATTATTGCCATTAAGTGTGGATATTTACATCACCACTTTTATATGGACATTTATGATATGAGAAAAATTCATTATTGAATTAGTGAAGGAGTGCCAAAAATAAAAGATGTCTCCAAATATATTGACACTCATTTGTGGAAGGTACTAAATAAATGGAAAGGGAAAGCGGAAGGAGATAAAATGGATTATTTTTTTCAAGACATGTGTCAATATCTATTGATATAGAAAGTGCTAAATAGAAGAAAAAGAATGGAAAGAAAAAATTAAGGAAATAAAAGGATGAAGATATTGTCTCATTACATGGGTCTCTTCTATGGCATGTCTAGCGATGAGCTACTACGTATTTTTCTTTTATAAAAGGACCATGTAGAGTTATTATAAGCACATGAGCTAACATGTTGTGAGCTCATGACAAAAACGATGAAGAAGATTTATTTTATATATTCCCTTATTTTAATATTTCCTTAGGGGTAATAAAAATAAATAAATATATGTATTTTGTACATATGCGCATTAGTGACATGCTACAAGTTGATTAAGAAAAAAGAATAAAAGAAACAATAAAAGACCGGGGGGGGGGGGGGGGGGGGGGGAGGGGAGAGAGAGAGAGAGAGAGAGAGAGAGCAACAAAAAAAATGAAGAGGAAAGGAAGAAAGAATAAAAGTATGCAACTATATGAAACAAGTGTACATGTACATGGTAATGTACTATAAGCTAGCAAAAACAAATTGTTATTTTGTATATGGTCGAGGGCAATATATATATGTATATGAACTTATATATTAAAAGGGATGCATGCAAGTAATTGTGTTGTGATTTCACTCACGCAAAAAAGGGAGAAAGAAGATAATTATCTTGCGACACTAAGCCTATATGTTATAACTCTATTCTCAATGAAATGTTAAGTTATGCTGTCACGTCAAGCGACTATGCAGCTATTTTTTAAGCACACAAGCATTGAGCAACCCAATAGTTAATTATATATATTTTTGTGCTTAAACTCTATAATTTCATTTGAAGAACTTTGGTCAGGGGGCAAGATGTATATGAAGCGACATTTTGCAAGCTCTTTAAAAAAAATAATGAAGAGGATTTATTTTATATGTTGCCTAGAGGTAATAAAAATAATAGAGTACATATATCTGTACATTCATGTCGTAGCAATATGCTATGAGCTAATAAAAAAAAAGAGAAAAAGAGAAGGAAAAAAAAAGTATTGTCTAAGAGCAATATATAAATATATTTATGTATTTTAGCCTAAAGCAATGCGTGCAAACAAGTCATGCTACAAACTAAAAAAAAAAAATTCATGTGGTGCATGTGCTAGGCTTATACACTGTAATTCAGTGCCTAAAAAAACAGTAAGCTATGATAATGCGGTTGGAAGCTATGCAACTATTATATGAGCGCACAAGCATTGGGTAGCCATAGCTAATCAAAGATATATTTTGTACCTAAACCCCTTCAGCTTCATTTGAAGAACTTTGGTTAGAGAGCAAAATATAGAAGGCTAAATGTGGATTTTGACTTTTTTGGGTTGAGTAATAGGGCCTAGAGAGCCAAGTCCATGAATTTGGGATGACTAAGGGCATGATAGGGTTGGAGCAATGACCATTGGACCAGATCAACTCGTCTGTTTTCAACACTTCTTAAGGAGCTCATGCACTTAAAGAGGCCTTCTATGGGCTAGAGAGCCCATTGAGAAATCAATCATTAAGAGGACTTATCTCGTTTGTTGATGGTCAATATGATCTGACGGTTGTCATTAAGAGCTAAGCTCTATAAATACCTAAAACTCCTCCTCATTTGGTAGATCTAGAATTTGACAAAACATCGTTGTGTTGCCAGAATACTCTCATAAGAGATCAAACAAAGCTCAGAGTGAAGAATAAACAACCTTTCATCTAGAATAGTAGGATTGATGCTATATAACTCCTCAATTTGTCACTAATATGTTCGAACTCCATTGGATTGCCTGCTCTGCTTCTCCTCCCTACCATTTCACTCTCAGTCATTCCTTATATGCAGTTTTACATCACTCCTCTGAGGCCAAATGTAGCGTGAGAGGCACTCTACACATACATAACCACTACAATCGGATCCACCCTGCTATAAACTTCTTTGTGAGCTTGTCTTGTTCCTCCCCATCATCATCTTCACTCTCATCTTCATCACTTGAGCTTGAGCATGAAGCTTTTAGAGCTATTTCCTTCTTGGTTGACTCATCTCTTGGTCTTTTGATTATCTCACGAGTCTTTATAGTCCCAAGAAGTTGCTCCTTTGATAATTGGTTTAAGTCATGCGTTTATTCTATTGTTGCTCTCTTTGCCTCTCATTCTCTTGGTAAGGACCTAAGAATTTTTTAATTAATTTCTACATTAGCATAATTCTTTCAAAGTATAGATAATTGATTTACAATATTGATGAATCTATCATACTTCATATCTGTAGATTCGTTAGTTTTCATTTTAAAAATTTCATATTCTCCACAAAGAAGACTAATTTTAGTATATTTTACTCTTATAGATCCTTCATAAGTATTTTTAAGATTTTACCAAATTTTTTTTGTGGATCTACAAGTACAAATTCTACTAAAATCACTCATTTAAACCACAATACAATATAACCTTTGCAATTTCATTTAATTGCACCTTTTCTTTTTTAGCCTTTGTATAATTTGATTCATTTTTTTCCTTCTATTTATAGGGCCATTTCTATGATATTCAAAAATACAAATGTTGGCTTTCAAGAAATTCCTCATCCTATATTTCCGATATGCGTGATTTGTTTCGACTAAGATGGATGGCCTCTTTATAGCTTGTCCTTCAATAAAACCTTAAGTGTTACTAGCCATGATTATAAACTCTAGATGCGATTAAACACTTATCCTAGAGTTCTAACTTTGATATAAATTATGAAAATCTAGTAACACTTAAGGAATGCGGATTATGTACTAATTTTTATCTTTTCAAGAACTTAATACCTAACTATGGAAAACAACAAAATAAATAACAATAATATAAAGTGCAATAAATACAGAGTAATAGTTAGAGAATATTGCATCGAGATTTAATATCAAGTTCAATCCTCCTCTTAGGCTCCACAGTCCACATCCAATGCCTCATTGAATGAGGATTTTACACATTCATTTAACACAACAAACAAATGCTCCACTGGAGCTACAACAACACACCAACACAAATATAAGACACACTTGAGTTAAGCCTTTACACAAAGTTTTCAAGCACACTAGGTTCAACTTAAGACTTCACTAAGTCTCACTCATAACCAACTTAGATGGTGCTTTAAAATGAATGGCAAATATAATACAAACAGTATCATACCTAACTCTCACTCACTAAATATCACAAATTACAATTAATGCTTATATAGAGTATTTATAAGAAGATGTTTGCAATAAATAAGCTACAGCCACTCTCTACAACTACCCAACAACTTGTATTTAAAGCCTCTCCAAAAACCTAGCCATTGACCCCTAAAAACCTCGCTAACGATTGGATGAAAAAAGACACCAACGACTAATAAAGTTGCAACAAGTTAGACCTTTTGCAACTGGTCCGAACCATTAGGCTTGAGCATATTTTGCATTACCATGACATTCTATGGGTTAAAAGGTCTGGATCTTTGCTTAATGGTCTGGACTTCTGGGTCACCTGAACCTTCTAATCATCAAAAGGTTCGGACTTTTGTGCATAGGTTCAAACTTGTTGATACAACTTGACTCTATTTTGTATTTCGGCCATGTCTCTCTCATCCAGATTTTGATTGAGTTGATTCATGTCATGCTCTAAGGGTTACCTAAATGTGAAGTCTGTTGCACACAAATATTAAAATCTAAAAATAACTACATTAGTCACTCAAAGGCTTTCATATCATGCACAAGGCATACTTTCACAACAAAGGGAATGCCGATAGAGTTACACAATTCAAGAGATAGCAATAATAGCATGCAAAAGAACTAAACGTAAGATAGATAATCAAATAAAGGTTACACCATCTTAGGGCATTCCCCTACTAAAGTCCATGAGACCTAAAAGTTTTACAGTATCCACGATCTACAAAACATAAAATGTCTCCAAAACTACATTAAACTAGACTTCAAAAGATAAAAAGCATCTAAAAGTTCATTAATCTCCTCTAAAAGCTCCATAATTCCAAAAGTCAGTACATATGCTACGTCAATCCTCAGATACAGCCATACGTACTCGTGTGTCAACAAAAGTCTATAAAGGGATAAGCTAACCACAACTTAGTGAGAAATCTCTAACCACATACTTATAAACAAACAAGTACATTAAACAACCATATGCAATGCTAATACATTATACACAAGTGACAACAAGTAAATACATATAGTCACCTAGAAACTATATGCAGAACAGATTTATGCCTTCCATGATAGGAGTTGGAAATTGATCAAAAGGTCTCAGTGACCTTACTAGTAGCCCCAAGGTACTTGCCCATAGTAAACGAAACCGACATGGCTCCTCCATGAGGTTGTATTCTCAAACGTTTTTAGCACCTCATGTTGGAGCCGGGTCCATACATGTGCATGTTTATACTGTTTGTAGTTCCCTTCTAGACTTTCACGTAAGAGTAGTAGTCTTCTATAAATATGACCCGACTGTCCAATTTTATTGTATCAAGCTGAATATAATTTCAATAATGTTAAAGACGATCAAACAATCATCACATACACTTAAAGCCAAAATAACAAAAACAATGATCACTTAATTAACCATATATTGGTTTTGATATTCTTAGTATTTGTTGTCACACAATCATACATGCACAAGCTTAACCCATAAATCCCTATTCATATTTATTTTATCTTGTACTTAATATTCTAGTGCCACTAAGTACAAGCAAATATAAGAATAAATAAGAGATAAATCACTCGGCCATCGAAGTACTTGCTTAGTCAAAGTAATCTTTGAAAAGGTAAGGTTGTCTTCCTCATCACCTGAACCAAGAAATACCCTAAATGAGAATTTCGTACTAATCTTGTTTAAGTTTCTACTTTTATAATTCCTATTTTCGCTGCTTTTTCCGGTTACCTAGCTTAAACTTTAAAACAGTCATAATTAAGTCATTGTAACTCCAATTTTTGCATATGAGTACTCGTTTTCTACATACTCTGAATGTTCTATCCATTTCTAAGGTTATTTTGGTCATATAGGGTCATTAAAGTCTCGGAATTAGTAACGTCAGGTTGCTTTGAGATTTTATTTTAACTTTGTTTTGGCATTTCTAGGGACTTCACATTACAAAAGCTTCTTAGGTGTATATTTATCATTCCTACATTTAAATATAAAGGAAATACGAAAGATGATCCATTACGTGCTTATAATCTTAGTGATGTTGCTCATAAAAATGTTCTTAAGGAAATTTCAAGAAAATTCTACCCCTTATTTACTTTGAAAAGAAGGAAAACAAAAATATTTTTGGTGTGTTCACTTCTTGCTTTGTAAAACTAACAAATCAAAATTGAAAAAAAAAACACAAAGTTTAACATTTTAACTCGTGCTTTAAGGTTCTTAGTATAATTAAAATTTTGAGCATGAGTTATTGATTTGTTTGATCATTCTTAAAATATTAAAATCAAGTTGGTTTAAAAAGAAAATCAAAGCTTCACATCTCCATTGTTTTCATGGGGGTCACAGCTTTTTAAGGAAAAATGTGGGGGTAGAGTTTGTTTTGATTTTTCCTTTACTAATGATTTCCCCATGTATTTGAAAGTAAATTTTTGGAAAATATTTCACATAACAAGACTTGTCAACACGTGGAGATTCATAGCTTTATGAATCTCTTACCTTTATGCTAGGCCCTCTAAATTTGTAATTGAATATTATGATGATCACATGATCATCACCTTGTTCCTACTTTCAAATTCAAAGTCTTTTGGTCATCATGGCATTTTATGTTATAAAAAAAAAGTTGTTGATTTGTTTGATCATTTTTAAAATACCAAAATAAGTTGGTTTGAAAAAAAAAAATCAAAGTTTCACATCCCCATTGTTTTTGTATGGGTCATAGACTTTTAAGGAAAAATGTGGGGGATGGAATTGGTTTTTATTTTTCTTTTACTAGATGATTTCCCCATATATTTGAAAGTAAATTTTTGGAAAATATTTCACATAAAAAAGAATTATCAACACGCGGAGATTCATAGCTCCATGAGTCTGTCACATTTATGCTAGGTCCTTTAAATTTGTAAGTGAATATTATAATAATCACATGATCTTCACCTTGTCCTTACTTTTAAAATTTGAGTCTTTTGGCCATCATGGCATTTTATGTTCTAAAAAAATAATTTCATAATTATCACAACATCACTATGAGCATCACATATATATGACGAAAATAAAAACTTCTTAAGCAATTAAAGGTGAATGTAAACATAAAAGTAACGTAAATAAAATGGGAATCTTAAATTTAGGACAAGGTTAGCCGAAATTTGAAATGGATAAGACACCATAAGATACCACAAGACTTGAGAGAGGACAATTCTAAAACTAGAATTTAGAATTATTCTTTTTTTTTTTTTTTTTGAGACTTTGAAGTGGATAAGTCTTTGAGACTTTGATTTAGGACAAGTCTCTTGAAAAATAAACTTGCAATAAAGTAAACTGCAATATTGTAAAGAACATGAAAGTAAATAAATGGCAATTGTTAAATTAGTGAGCACTATAATCTAATATATATATATAGGTACATATATAGAAAGTTATATTAGTATATATGAAGGTAAAACACGAATATGCACATAAGTTAAGGTATATCATGAAACAAGTATAATGTCTTGCATTTCCATCCCTAGCATTCATGCATCAAGGAGTTTTTTATGGAACATGCATGGAGACACTCATATGTGGTCATAAACACAATATAATAATAATGTTTAGTGTATTTACCTAGATAATTGGTTGAGAAAGCATATGTGTGAGCGAGAGAGAAAGGAAGAGAGGCCAAGAGGGAAAGAAAAGAGAGGGAGACGAGAGTTTGAGAGGGTTTTAGAGAGTAGGAGAGATGTGGGATGTAAAGTGTGGGAATGAGAGTAGGGAGGGATATTTATAAAGTGTAAATGAGAGAGGATTAGAAGAGAATGGGAGGAAGAAGGTGAAGGGGGCAGGGGGCAAGGAAGAAAGAAAGAAAGGAAAAAAAGAATGAAGTGATGTGTGTAAGTAGATTTAATAGTATATGTTATGTGATTGTAAGAGTAGGTTATGTAAGTTTAGGTGTAGGTGTAAGATTAGGGTGGCAAAAACGATTGATGTGAATAATGATGAATATTAATGAATAGCAATTAAAATGACAAATATTTAGCGCTATAAGATAAAATACGTGTAAAGGTTGTTTTAACTAACATTTTTATAATACCACAAATTAGTATATAATAATAATTTAATATTAACTTTTTGTTAATTGTTATTTCGTTTTGTTGATTTTACGTATCAGTAGTTAGAATGTTGTGCGTAAGGTTTCTAGAACGATTAGGATATCGAAACTTCTTATTGTTTTCGAGCAAAACTTTCCTAAATTCTTTGTTTATAGGTTTCTACCCTTAATTGAGTCATTCGGTATTTTAAGGCTGTGAAACTTTAATTGAGTGTCTTAAGGTTTCTAGGGCTCAAGGTTGACTCTAATTGGTTCTACGGTTTCGATTCCAATACCAACTCTACAGTTCACTTTTAAAGGTATGAAAAATCTAAGGGCTTATAATTCAAGATGCCACAAAAAGCTTAGAGAGAGTTCTCACAACTTTATGTTTTGAGTTTTAGAAAATTTTAAATGAATAATTCCAAAAATTAGGTATGCTCTAGACCTGCAAATATCCACACAAACACAAACCAAAACACACATATATTGCACATAATTGCTTAACACATTACATATACAAACATAAGGCACATTATGCACAAATTCAACTATCTCAACTTATATGTATGTTTTGTTAATTAAGTATAGTTTATTCTAATGAAGTGAGTAACTGTGCAATCCATTTCCTCATCAAAATCCACAATGAACATACTAGTTCAACAAGTAATTGTGTAATGTATTTCTTCATCAAAATCGCATTAAAACCATCAATTCAATAAATTCATTACATTTAACAAAGGTTACACAATTGTAGCTTGTTACACTAGACATGGAATATAAATAAATAAAGTAATTATATCACGAATAGTACCTAAACTTTAGCAAAATATGCAACCAAGTGTTTAAACTTTGAAATTGATTAATTTTGGTACCTAAGCTTTGAAACAAATCACTTTAGTACTTGAAAATTTTCAAAATAGATCAATTCAATTCTAAAAGAACTTGATGGAGGTATTGTTGGCATGCACACAAGGTTTTTTCCAAGTAACAAATTTATCAATTTTAAAATCTAGGTACTATATTGATCAATTTTAAAGTTCATATACTTAATTACATATTTTGTCAAAGTTTATATACCATTCATGTATTAACACATAAATAAATAAGCCTAAAAACACAAGCAAATTAAAAGGACAAAAAAAAAAAAATAAACACAAGCCAATAACATAGGAAATATGTTGTTTTGACCTTTACTTGGTGCTACCAAAAGGCAACTTTGACAAATGTAATGGTACCAATACATTTAAATTTCATTTGGTTAATTAGTCTAATGTCTATTTGGTATCTACTTCACGTTTATTTAAATTAAATCGTTTTTCAAGAAATAGATGATAAGAAGATTAAGACTTAATAACTCTTATACTTATAAATCATAGTTTAGATACTGATGCAAATGAAAAATAAACAATCCAAAAAATGAACCAAGACACTAAATATTTAAAAAAAAAGAATTAAGCAAACTAAGGTGGTCTGATTTCTAATAGAAGATATATCAGAACCTTTAAAACGACCTTAAAAATTATAAAACTAACTTCCCCTCTCCCTCCTCTACCGCCACCTTTAGAGTTAAATTAATACTTCTATTTTCTTTTTTGGATCTACCACACATAATTGAGGTAAGGTTTTATATCCTTTGGATATTTGTATTTTGTATTTGAATCAATCTCTCTCTCTCTCTCTCTCTCTCGTCCAAACAAATGTAATTTCATTAACAAAAAAAAGTTTAAAAATTTGTACTCATTGGTCATAATATAACGTGGAAAAATTGTAGTTACTTAATACAAAATGCATTAACAAATGAGTAATTTTTTTTTCCAATTATGTAGTTGGGTTTCGAGCGGGTCATATGAACTTAAACCTAAACTCGTTATATTATAAACATATCAAACTCACCCTATAACCCTGTTAGGTTTTCTTCTATACCTAAACCTACCTTACAGTTTACCCTAAAACTTGACACCGCTGGTTACTTGCTAGACTATCAACGATTACCTGCCTGATTAGTCATAAGTGTAATCTCTTTAGTAAACACAATGAATGCATACTTAAAATATGCCAAGACTAAACACATGGTATAGTTAGATTTATCTATCATAAATTACAATCAGTAACGATAACATAAGATATGTTCCTACCCCTGACACTTCTCATGGCTTGTTTTTTCTAATAAAAATTCTAATGGAGGCATTACCTGTCATCTAATTCAACATATTTACAAAAAGACAGATTCAATGAACACGATTCTGCTATATGTGAAAATGTGACAGAATATATAACTGCTTTGGAGAAATGAAGACATGGCTAAAGGAAAAGTAGATGTACATAGAAATGAAGACAGACTGAATCATGCACCATTTAGCCTCCATCGAGAAACCCATCACCACCGAGTCAACTTGGTATTTAAACTTGCAAGTACCACACTAAGTTGACTTACTCACATCAAACTTACACATCACAAGCACAAACCCACCAACCAAAACAGCCATCAACTCAGAATCTATTTTCTAATAAATACAAGAGAGAGAGAGAGCTTTTACCTGCGGGTTGGAAGAGGAGGAGGAGGACCGACTTCGAGACTGCTGGAGCTGGCAACAACAATAGGCTAGAGGACTGGATAGGATGAGAAAGAAGAGTAGAAGAATGGAGAGTGGAGAAGGAAAAGAGATGTGGCAGTAGAAAGAATGAGTCTAGGGTTAACTTTTTTTAATTTAGCTTATTAATCAATACTCTGCTTATATTTAGTAAATGTATTTACATTACAATTGTTTCTTTTTTTTTACTAAGACTAAAGAGTTGGGTGATACGGGTCGAGTATCCATCTGGTTTTACTAGTATCCGAACTTAACCTTATTACTCTACAGGGTTTTTTTCCTATGTCCAGACCTAACCCTATTACCCTATAGGGTTTTTATCGGATCGGATGAGTCGGAGGCCCGTTAATGACCGTCCTAGTTGTCACGACCCGCCTTTTAGGTGTCTACTCAAAATATGGTACCTAAAGGCAAATCGTGATGCCATCCTTTAAGTAAGGATAAGGCTATTATAAAATTCTCTAACTTCTTATAACTTAAACTTCTATGGACAATACAAAACTGTGTAGTTCACACCACTATATTATTTAGATTAGGTAGGGTCTACCTATCCATAATAGTGTCTTACTAATATAGACATTCTACAAACCATAAAAGTTTTAAAGATAACTTTTGTATAATAACATATCAACCTATAATCTCAAGCTGGTTTCAATGATTAGGTCCTCTAAGCAGGTAGTCGGAACTGTCAATGCAATTCTCAAAACCCGTCTTAACGACATCAAGCATAGTCTTCAGTACCTGAGGTTAGAAATACTAACCCCTCAGTTCCTTTGAACTAAGTGGGTATAAAAGCACCTCAAATAAATAGAACAGTAAAAGCACAATTTATTGAAAATTATAATTTCATATGCAATTTATGCTGTGCTAATTCACGTGACATGCACTGGCTAGTATCTTAACCGAGCAGGCAATCCTTAGGTAACCTCATGAGCAGCACGTGGCAACTCAATCAAGAAGAGCAGCATTTTAGCGGCTCAAAATAATCCGAGCAAGAATCAACCAAATGGGATTCCAAAAACCGAGCAGAATCCAAAGATTCAATAACCGAGCAAGTGGTTTGTAAGCGACTTAAACTGGACATGCAATTCTATGTGCGTTAAATCAAGCTTACGTTGAGATTTTTGAGAAAACCAAGCTTTATCAAATCATGACCCTTAGGTTCATTTGTTCAAAATCGAACTTTTGAAATATGGCCCTTTCGTGCCGTGCCATGTCATACCATGCCATGAATGCAATAATGCAAGCAACATTAAACACTAAAGAATTAAACATATATTCCAGGTAATAGAACCTTGGCATGATAATCAATTCATGCAATCATATAGATTAAACTTAGACAATTGATATACTTATATCATCAATAATCGGCCCAATATCAAGCGTCAGCAAAGTAACCACATAATCAATAAATCCACTACATCATGCGGCTTACTTAAGTAAAGTCACATTAATATGTAAATAATAAATGGGTGGTCTACAGTCTTTTGACCATTCCGCATAATAAGCAACAAGCAAAGGGTACTCACCTGGATAAACAGGTACCTTGTGGTCCATGTATTCCAATGTCCTAACTGTGTTGTAACAAAGTTATGATGTCACTTATGCACATACACATTTGTTACCAGAATTCCTTATTGAGACTTACTACAATTCAAGTGTTCCTTATTCATTTTAAGGTTTTATATATCGCTGTGATCCTTGAAAAACGTAGTTTCCAAATATCATAAGGCCATTACATTAGTATTTCAAGATCACCAAAATGCTCTTGGAACTAGCATAATATTGATCTTTATTTTCCGTACGGTCTTAATTTATTGCACTATTGCCCAACCAATTATCATTAATAGCTTATTATATTATACATGTTAGTTATAAGATAATTATTACAATCAAATCAACAAAATACTATCGTATCATTTAATTCAACCGCTAGTTTCTAATTTAGATTGATACGTTCTATTTTCAATCATAACTTCAACAAGGAATTTCAATATATAAGTGGTTTTACTAATGTCGTACCATGATATTTACATTCGTATTTTTTATGCATATCCTTCAGTACTTACACGTATAAAAGTACACACATGTATGTTTCCGATCCAGTACTTTGTTATCAATATATTTTAGCTATATTATCCCACAAGGTCTTAAATCTATTAATTTTATTGAGTCACGCGTCCATAATCAACTAGTACTAATTATAGCCGAGAAATATGTTGGGGAATATCCATTTCATTTTTTTCCTAAATTTATCGAATTAAAATTACATGCCAACTTTATATCCAAATTACATCAAAATTATTGACAATACTAAAATATTTAGATAGGACATAATTCTAGTCGCGACCTTAGTATCACATTAATTCCATATTTTTATTCCAACCCGTTCTATTTACAGTCTTTGGCAAATTATTACCAAACAAATAGCTACGGTCTTCCATAAATTCCGCGAAAAATATTTGTGTACTACAATTATATTCGTACATAAGAGAATAACATATATATGTGTGTGTGTGTGTGTTATGTTCCATTGTTCATTAATCCTGTGATAATAAATGGTACAGCTATAAATAGAAGAAAACTTATTATTAAATAATAAAACTGCATAACTTGCCCAAAAAAAAAAAAAAGATTAAATTAATTTGATTGATTTACCTTTCACCCGGTGTAGATATTTATTCTTGGTGTCTTCCAGTAAACTTAGTGAGGAACATTATGATATAGGGTAAAAATTCCCTGAACGGAATGCCATATTTATAGGCTTTTACTCCACTATTTATTAATTTACTTTTATTGTCTATCTTAATGCTGTAATTTAACTAATCCTACACTTGTTATGACTGCAAGCAGTCTAATGAATGCTAGACAGCAATCCTTCCAGGTGTAAGACTCCCAAGAGGTCCCATCTAATTAAGTTGCTTGGCTATTAGATATCTCTTGCTGTCAACTTGCTATATTATTCCAATAACAAGTGTAAATAAGTATTCTTAGTAGGGTTATAAATGAATCGAGATGATTCACGAGTTACTAGAGTTCGATTTGACGAAAACTCGAGTTCGAGTTTGAGCTTTGAAACACTCGACTTGATGAGCTTACAAGCTTAATTAAGTATTAAATCGAGTTGAGTCGAGTTTAAGTTTAAAAATCAAAACTCGATGGAGTTCAAATTAGAATTCAAACTTCGAGTTTTTTGTTCGAATTGAGTTCAAACTTGATACTATATCGATTCCACTCAATTCGTTTACTGCCTTAATTCTCAACCTGAACTCTTATGCCGTACAAAATTTTTTAATGTCCAGGACTTGATGGAATTTATTATTTCTAAATTTTGCATGTTATAACATTAATAATACTGAAACACTACCATTCTTAATTTGTTTGGTGTAGTAAAGTGATGATATTAAGCAACTATAGGTTGCATTTTAAAATTCTACCAAATTAATAATTGACAGTAAGTGTGCTTGCTATCTTCTAGATAAACTCAAATATTTTTAGCATGTTCCTTAATAAGCTAATTGTCTAATTTTTATGATTAGTCTTTAAAATCCTTGAATTCACACGGATGCACTTGTATATTTCTACTGTTCCCTATATCTCGGGGCTGCAAGTTTCAAATAAATTCACACTAATAATTAAAATATGAATATTATTAACTTTCTAAACAATTTTTTTTCACTTTATATATTTGTCTGTATATACTTGGTTTCATCGTAAAATATGAACAAAATAGAGTATCATTGCCTCGAATATGGAAGTTCAACACTTAAAGATCGAGTTAAAAATTCAAGGGTTTCACAACGGTTGCATCCCTAATCCCGAAAAATTAAATAGGTGATCTAGGTCAAATCTAAACTCGATCTTACCCGTAGGTGTATATAGTTAAATTTGTTTCAATGCGATTAGACTCTTGTATTTACTTGAGTGAGAGGTTTCTATACATTGATCGGATTCAAAAATCTTTTGAATGAGATGTTAATGTAATGAAAAAAAAGAAAAAACAACTTGTGATAATGTTGTATTTTTTAGAAAAACATTAAAATTCACCCCATCATGCAATCAAATTTTCAGTTGCAACACATAATAGTGTATCATCCACAAACTCAACTATAATTATTGTCTTGCGATAGAGGTAATTATTTATTAAGTTCTACAAAAAGATTACATTGAAAAGGTATTTTGCTTATAAAGTGTTCCAAGTGAATTTTGGTTGATATAGTTTGAGTCCCTTGAAATTGCGGTGCACTCCACTCTGTGCTAAGTAGGCTAAGAGGCTAGTGATCCTTGGACTTGCAAGACGGAGAAAGGCTAGTAGGCATTGAGGTTATGCCTATGTGACCACTCCGATACTTAACTTTATAAGTGGGCAGGAATGCAAAACTGCAAGATAAAATAAGGGTAGAAGAGTGAACATAACTTCATAGCTAGTAAAGTTGGATTTATATAGTCACATACCTTCTCTTTATTAGGAAAGTTAGTTTGCTTAAGGTAGGAAACTTCTTTTATTTATTCAAGAAAGCAACTTTTTGAAGTTTATGCAAGTGCAACCTCATTATTTTAGAATCCTTCCAAAAGAGTGCTTTTATTTAGGAAAGTAGTAAACTCTCTTGCCTATAATTTCCTATTAGGAGAGGGAACCATCAAGGTGCGGTGGACAAGTGCTATAGGGCTCAACTATCTCATTAGGCTTACTAGTCTTGGGTCAAGTAGGTTGGCTTGCATGGAGACGAGGTCGGATTAGGCCCAAGAGGTCCATAGCAAAAAATGGATATTAACACACACACCACCCCCCCTCCCCCACCCTGCCCTGCCGCTGCCGCAACTCCTTGATAGCAGGTCGAAGGGAATTTGGTATGATGGGTTGACTTACTAGTGTCTAACCTACTTAGCGATGTCTCACTCAGGTGAGCTAGAGTGATCATAAATGTTGGGTAATCTTTTGACCATATTGCTCATTGTGTGAGCTGTGGCAAATATTTCAAATTCCAAATAAGGCTTATCTAAGGGAAGGCTAATGAATGAAGCACCCTTTGCAATGATTAGGTCTCCCACTTGGTCAATTTGAGCTTCTATTGTTAATTAGCGATATGCGTCGTGCAATTAAAGTCATTGCAACAAATGTTGATTCTTGATATATTTGTTAGCTCACATGAATTGGTTTTTTCATCTGCAAGAAATCTTTATTAGATAATTAGACATTCCAAATAAGGTTTATCTAAGGGAGGCTTGTTGTACAGCTCCCATCCCTTCCTCCTTCCGTGATCCCTTTCTCCTATCACAATGTTCGAATTTTTTCAAGAGCGCAACTCAGTTGAAGGAATGTTGTCACTGTGTGGGAGGCCTTACATGACACAACAAAACATTTAAAGTTCCATCAGTTTCTCTTTATTTTTTGTGGATCAAGTTAATGTAATCGAGCTCTCTTACTAAAGTCTCGATTCAACTGACCTCTTGTTATGTACTTAGTCATTGTAGCGTAGCTTTCAATTGTATCAAAGCTACTTACCAGGCGAGTTCCATTTTTTTCTATATCATGTTCTTGTAGTCAGGTTGATGATATGCCAATCTCAATGATGTACTCAGTTATGTATAGAATAAAATATTTTCTTCATTTATATTATTTTGCCTATACTTTATTCGATAAACTATTTGTTGCAGTGATATGCACGTTCTCATGTATAAACACCTAACCTTTTTGAGGCTTGTCTGACTTTGCATGACAATCCAAAGGGGCAATTTCTTGGGTCTTAGCAGAGCGTCGCTTCTACTTTCATGTAGCCTTTCTTGGGAAGCTTTGCACCTTATTTGAATATGGACGCATCTTTTCGTTCTCATGACAAGTGTCATTTCAGGGTTTACTGATGCGACGTGTAGCAGTTAATTTCCTCATTTGTACTTGTTCCTATTATAAATTTAAAAGATGTTGGATGGACTGTTGGGTATTGATGGTCGTGGTTGTCCATTTGGTTTTTTACCATAATAATTGCAATGTCTCAATCATTCTAAATAGGTAGACAAATAACTTTCTTTTTTTTTTTTTTTAGCTTTTTGGTCACTTCGCCGTCCACATTCTTTTTGTATTCTTCAACTCTTTCTTCATTCAAGCAATTATGGCTCTAAGGGATTCCGCAATAGGATTAGATTAGTAATCCAAATCCAAACAATTTCAATGATGCTTCAATGGTTGCCCTCCAAGCAGGTCTTTTCTGAAGCTAGTATTCATGTGGCAGGTCTAAAGGCACACGAGTGGCAGTATAGGCTTAAGGATCAAGAGTATGGGGCTTTTCGTCTTTATCATGCAGTGGACTCTTCCTGATGGTTAACTTTTTAGGATGGCAG
This sequence comes from Combretum micranthum, assembly GCA_024138025.1. Lineage (NCBI taxonomy): Eukaryota > Viridiplantae > Streptophyta > Magnoliopsida > Myrtales > Combretaceae > Combretum > Combretum micranthum. The sequence goes on from JAMXBD010001782.1 coordinate 109,665, forward strand.
ACAACTTAAATCAGGTTCCATTTTTTCACGGAAATCTTTGTTTTTTTTTTTTTTTTTTTTTTTTAATTTGGACTTTAACTCAGTAATATTCCAAAAGATATTCTAAATATGATAATTCATTATAAACAATATCAAAGTTTAATAATAATCACATTGGTCACTCAAAAGCTTCTATATTATGTACAAAGCATACTTTCACAATATAAGAACGTAAATAAAGTTATGCATTCTAAGATGAGTGCAATAATGACATACAAGAATTACTAAACATAAATTGCATAACTTAGAAATTCAAGATGTTACAATTGATGGGGGCATACTGCTGTCAAATCCTTAAAACATTTATAAACCATATAATCCTTTAAACTAATGATAACAAAGCTAAGAGAGATTTTCTAAGGGAAACTACTTCAATATCTTCATATAAATTCCCTTTCAAAAGCTCTCCAAAATCTTTCATTTGCCTATTGCGACATAAAAAATCTATTGAAGTATAAGCTACAATATGCTTAACGAGTAAATCCCATAATGACGTACACATAAACAAAAACAAACAAGTTTGTAAATCAAACATATGAAATGCATCACCCATAAGATTAACGAATACATACGATTAACTGAAAACCGTATATATAATAGATTTACGCTCTCCATACAAAGGTCAGGGAATGCTTTGAAAGTAGTCCTATAAACTGCTATAATTTAGAAGATACTTTAGGCTCCATTCAACCACCACTACTAGTCCCTGGGCTTTTTGCCCAAAGCAATCGATCTGATGAGGCTCCTCCATGAGACCATATTCCCTAAACGTTGTAGTTCCTCATATTGAAGCAAAGTTCCTTACCCGTTCGATCCCATGCATAGGAGTAGTAGTAAAAATGAAATGTGACTCATAACATGCCATGCACGATCAAATTATTTGTGATTTCTAATCCATAATTAATTTCCTTTTTAAGATGACCATTGCATATCCATACACACAATTAACGTAATAATGGAAACAAGGTACATTAATCTACCACTCATGTTTCGATATACTTATTGTTTCTTAATCAAGCACAATGAATCACAAACATAACCTCATGATAATCCCACAAGTAAATCCATTTTATCTTTTCCTTATATTCTAGTGCTCTATTCTACAAGCATAAACAAGATACGTAAAAGTGTAAGAAAAACTTACTCAGCTATTGTAATCCTTCAATCAAAATAGTCTTTCAAAAAAGGTTTGCCGGGTTCTTCTTTACCTATACCAAGGAAATACCCAATATGAGTATTCCTTACTAAACTCACTTAAATTTTCATACTAACAAACTAGTTCTTGGTAGAATTCTTGGTTACTAAATTTCTATATTAAATTAATTATAACTTGCTTATTTTATCTTCAAATTTTGCATATGAGTGGTCATTTTCTACCGATTTTGAATACTCTATCTGTTTCTAAGGTTAATTTAAACATTTAAAGTCATTTAAGTCTTAGAATCCAATTGATCAAATCACGCCCAAAATCCTTTAGAATTCTTTTTTGTTACTTTTCACAATTTTCATCTTACATAGACCCTCTAAATCAAGTATATATCATTTCTACACTTGAAAATCATTAGATAATAAGACTAGTTCATAATATATGTATGATCCTATATGTTGCTCAAGTAGAATTTTTACTAAAACGGTATTTGTAGAAAGTCAAGAGTTTAATTTCATGGAAACTTAACTTTGAATTTGTAGTAAAACTTTATTTCCTAGAACTTTATAAATGTGTGATTTAACTTAAAATTATGGTTTTATACTTTACTTTATTTAACTTGAAAGCTTCAGCTATTACATTTATTTATAATCAAAATTTCATTTGACAATTTATTTTTCAAAACATGAAACCTTAAGTGATTTTAAGAAAAGAATTTCAAAATCTTATACTCATGTCTCAACATTTTTAAGGAAATTAAGAGATCGATTTTGTTTTCAAATTTTTCTTTCTACATATGATTTCCTAAGCATTAAAGATAAGTTTTAGAAAACATTTTACATAACAAAGAATTGTTAACATAAAAGGTTTAGGTATTTTCTTTAGCATTATAACAATCATCACTGTGACCACTTATGTTTATGAACACAGCACTGACCTAAAAAATATTGTTATGAAAAAAATGAACTTAAGGAAATAAAGAGTAGACAAGGTAATAAAATTACAAGGATAACGAAATAGAATCGGAGTCTTAGCTTATGGTTAAGGCTACCTAGGACTTGAAATAATCCAATTACCATGTAAAATAATTTAAAACGAAACAAGATGAATAAAATAAAGTTGGAGTCTTAGATTTTTGTCAAGGCTCCCAAGACTTGAAGACTTGAATGATTGTAAACCCCTGAATTTTCGGAATCGATTTAGCACAAAACCCTAACCGGAAGTCAAACGAAACCCTGAAGGTCAACAAAACCCTACCCTAGTTTATTTACCGTATCCATCTAAATTCGGCATTGCCGTTTTTTTGGCCCGGAAAAACGAAGTTGGGATAATTAGCTAAAATAGTTCGTAATAACCATAAGTTTTTATAAAAGTTTCAGTTCGCGAAATTCGGATGTCCTCTCGAACCCGATCGGACACAGTTCTCGAACAACGTGTCCGGAAGCCCGGAATAGTAAAAATAGTCCGAATACACCGTTAGACTCGTAAAAATATAAGTTTTCGAAAAATATCAATTTCGTAATTTTTTAGTAAGTAAAAAATACCAAATATAGCTATTATACGCGTATTTCTTACTACCGGTACTTTAATTGTCATATCTACTTTACATTACACTATCATTACTATTCTACACTATTCTTTTATATCTCTACTTTTCTTACACCTATTCTTACACTCTACATAACCTATAATCTTTACTTTTACATTTCCCATAACTTTATATTACATCTACTTTACACATTACATTTTCATTTATCAAAAAGTCACAAAATTAAATCACATTCCCCTCCAAAAGGACATGGCCGGCGCTACTTCTCCCCCCGCCCCCGCCCCCCCCCCCCCCCCCCCCCCCCCCCCCCATGCCATCAATTTGTTTCAATTTTTTTTTAATAATCACACAAAAATCCCTCCTCAAATTCCTATAAATACCTCCCTCCTCTTTCACTTCTTTCACACCACTTCTTCTCTAAAGTTATTATAGCAAAATCTCTCTCAAATCCTCTCAAGAGTTCCTTCCAAGAGTTCTTCTTAGTCTAGCTTTCTTTTAGGTAAGAGTTTCTTCAAGAAGTTCCCATGTTCATCTACTTAGTATGAACTTAATGTGTGTTTTCTAAAACCATGAAGGTTAAGAAAGCAACAATAGGTTCATACTTTGTTTTTGTTCATAATCATAATTCCTTTATGTTCATATATCCTTATATTCATTTAAGTTTCTCTTATGTTCATTTATGGTTCTTTTATGTTCATAACTATCTACTATATCTATATAGCTATATATACTATTTAGAGCATATAAGCTCATAATCTTGTAATTTATTTACCTTTCATGCAATTTATTTACTTCAATGCAATTTATTTATTTCAAGTTATTTTTAAGACTAGTCTCTAGTCTTAGACTTGTCCTCATCAAGTCAAAACAAGCTTTTCTTTAATTCATTTTATTTCATTATGGGACTAGTTTATTTCTTAGTCCCGGGAGCCTTGAAAAAGCTAAGACTCCAATACTTGACTTTATTATTTATGCTTTATGTTGTTTTATTTATTATTATTCTCATAATCATGTTCATCAAGATTGTTGTCCAAAAGTCTTATTTTCTAAAGATAATTAAATAAAAGAAGGCTTTTTGTCACTTCGGAATAAGTTTATGTGAAACATAAAAATATAAGATAACAAAAATAAACTCATTCATTTTCAAGTTACAAAAAGAGAATTCACTATGAATTTAGAAACTATTTTTACTTAAAAAGCTACTCAAATCCTTGTTATTCTACCTTGTTTCCAAAAGAAAATATTTGTTGATGCAAAAATGGTTCTTTTTATAAGAAGATGGATGACTAAAGAAATTTTAAGTAAAGACCTTGCAAACAAATAGGCAAAGAAAATTTATGGTTTGAAAATAATAAAGATATTTCTTTTCAAGTTACAAGAAGAAGTTAATAAGATTATAGAAATTAGTTTTTCTACAAAAAGTCCTTAATTATTCCACATTGTTTTTATGAAGAAAACAAATTTTCATGCATGGATGATTATTTTGAAAAGAAAAAAGAATGAGAAATATCAAGTAAGGAATTTTTGCAAAACAAGTAAACAAAGGAATTTACACAAGAAAAATGAAGAATAACATATTTCCTAGAAAACTTCAAATATAGTATTAATATAACTTAGAGAGTAGAAAATTTTATTTTCAAAAGTTACTTGGAAAGAGATAAATAAAACCAACATAAAACGTTTTTAGAAAACAAAGAAAACAAGGTACTCATTTCAAAGAAATTTACAAAAACAAATTCCGAAAAGCTTCAACCCGACATTGTTTTACCTAAGAAAAATAATTTAGACAACAAGACACTTGAGCATGCTTAAATATGAGTTATATAGTTATAAAAAGAGAATTTTTCAACCATATAGATGACTAAGTATTTATCAAACAAATTTTGATTTCTTGAACCAAAGTTGTTTTTACTTGAAAATCCGTGGTGAATTTTGTCGCCACTTTTTCGGAGCCTATATGGCTTTGTTTGTGGGAAGAAATTTTAGAAATGGGTAGATCTTTTCGAGTAGATAGAAATCGGTATATTATATGCGCAATTCCGAGTTAAAATGACCAAGTTATGGCAATTTTAAGTTGGAACATTCTTCTATACGAACTTTAACGTTCTTTGACATTGATTTGTCAAAATTCAAGAAAATCTTCAAGAAAAACTCATTATAGGTATTTTCTTTGGTTAGGTGACCCCGAGGAAGGATTTCTTCACCCCGAGAACTATTACGATTAAGTGGAGTGTGTGAACGACTCATCCGCTTAGAGGAATAGACGACAATGGCATCGTGAGTTTATTTCCATTAAATGCTACACTTGTTGTGCTTGTAAATTAGTTGCACTAGAGTTAGGAAAAGATAAACCGATATGCATGTAAAATAATTCCTTGAAAGAATTCTAAGAATATCGAAGCCCGAATTGTTCTAAGTGATTGTTTAGTTTAATATTGATTTATGTGAAATTCCTTGATCACCTTAAAGTTGAAAATAATTATGTTATGACTTTATAAATTAATGAACTCATGCATACCACGAAGTGAGTCACATTGCATGGTTGGGTTATTATCCTTGGGTGAGAAGGATAGTAAGCTCATGTCGAAAGCAACACTTGGCGGGAGATCCGAAAGCGATTGCTTGGCGGCTTAATGGAATATGCTTGGCGGTTGATCCGAAATCAAGGTCAAATCAAATAGATTCGGAATACTTGGCGATGAGTGCTCGCAAATTTAAAAGTTTTTAATGAATGCTTGGCGATGAGTGCTCGCAAGCTTAAATTTTCTATTATTAAAACTACTTATTTTGAGTATCACCAAACCCCGAATGGAGGGCGTAAATCCATTCAACATATAGTTCCCGGAAAGCTATATGATTGTTTGCTCACGTGTTTGATGCATTACATATGTGTGATCAACCAACTTGTTTGAATCTTGTTACAAGAAGTTATTTATGGAAATAGTTCTCACTAAGCCTATTAGCTTATACCCCAATAGATATCTTTTGCAGTTCCCGTACTTATGGTTAAGGCCACGCGGACCATGTGGACAGGTAATCTCTCTTGAGCATTAGAAATCTGGATAAAGTATAGCATAGTGTTAGCATGCAAATATTTATATAATAGATTAGTAGTTTAGGGAATTGTCCTTAAGTTTGTAAAAGTTTTTGCCATGAACAAATAATTATTGTGAATCCTCTTTTGTTAATATGTTTTTATATCTCCTTAAACTTTATTATTCCACATATGGTCCTCTAAAATTGTGAAAGTAAGCCTTACACTTAATATAAAAGCTTTTGGAAATGACTAAGGTTGTTATACTTAAGCTTTCATATTGAGTGTGGCGGACTGTCACGTTTAGGGTACCTATTGGGGCGTGACAATGATCCAGTCTCTTTTAGACTTTAGTATGACAAGTCGAAGACTAGAATGAACTAGTCTTATTGTAACTTGAAATGTACAAGTCTAAATATAGAATTAAATTGCTTGAAAGTAAAGAACATAAATAAAATAAGTTAGATTAGTGAGCAATAGGCTCTAAAGAATATAATACTTATAAATAAAATACTTATATAGAAATTAGATCAGTCATCATAATCATGAATAAACATAAATAAAACAAAGCTTGAGACATGTATGATATTCATACATTTCCTTTTTTTTTTTCCCAATATATTCATGCATTTCCATCCCTAACTTTTGAGTATCATGGAGAATTTTTTTTTTTAGGAATTTGGCATAAATATTTATATGATCATAATATAAAGATAGTGTATAGGGTATTTAAAATGGAGCAACAAAGTGTATGGATATGTGTGGGAAGCGGAGTAGCTAGCGATGGGGGTGTACAGGTTGATGGGAGGGGAGGGGCGGCGGGTTGTAAGGGCATCAACTTCTTAAAAAAAGAAGGAAAGAGGGAGAGAATTATAGGAGAGAAATGGAGAGAGTTTGAGAGTGAGGGAGTGGTAATGTAAAGTGAAAAATGATAAGGAGAGTGCAGGTATTTATAGAGGAAAAATGAGCATATTAAAGTATGAAAAATAAATAAAAAAAGATAATGAAATTGATGGAGAAAGAGAGGGAGGCAAAAGTAACATGGAGGGGGGTGGGGGGTGGGTGGTGGGTGTGGGTTGGGAGAAAGGAAGAGGAGGGGGAGAGAGAGAGGGAGGGACTGAGAGAGAAGAAAAGAAAACGAAAGGAAAAGTAAAGTGATAATGAGTATGATGGATTAAATGTGGTCTAAGAATAGGTTAAGGTATTTTAAGAGTAGGCTTGTAAGAATAGGGACAAAAATGATTGAATGTATAGTAAAGAATAGTAAAAACGACAAATTATTTACTGGTAAAAAATAAATATGCGGATAACGGTATAAGCCGCTATAATTTATGTTTTTATAAACCAATACAATTTTATCTAATATTATATTAATAAATTATTATTATTCTATTATTAATTATTTGTTGGATTCTTTTTGCCTTAGTTTACATGTTGGTGATTAGATACAAAAACTAATATCGAAAAGGTCCGGAAAGGTTAAGATTTCGAAAACTCCTACCATTTTAGGGCTTAAACCTTATATTTGACTTATTATTAGGGTTCCCATTGCTTGTCTATCTCACCCAATATTTTAGGGTTCTAGAATTATATTAGATCGAGTCTAGGTTTTTTAGGATTTAAAGTTGACTTGGTTTGACTTTAGGGTTCCGGTTCCGATATCAACTTTAAGATTTGCTTATAAAGTTATTGTATAATCTAGGGGTTTATAAACTCCTTTTCTTAAACTTTTAGAAAGTGTGTTTTAATTATTTCTATGTGGTACCCTACCAATTATCGTCAAATTCATGGAGAACATCGGTTGTGTTGGAAGCATTATGTGTTAGCCACTAATGTCAGGCAATGCCTCGATTGAGTTGATATTTTTTTCGTATAAAGATTGTAGTAGACGATTGGTGTTATCTTTCTATTCACCCAAGTCTAATGTTATTTAGTGGCCTAGAATCTAATGTTAAAGGCTGGAAGAAGTGGTTTTTGTTGTTGACTCGTCCAATAAGCTAAGCTTTAATACAAAGTGGGTAGAAGTGATCTATAAGGGAGAAATAAAAGGCTTAGGCCTAGGGAAATCAACGCTTTTGTTGAGAGGTGTGGTGGTCGCCTCCTTAATGCATTGCTTATTATTCGCAAGTTTATTTGTGGAATGTCGAGGAGTTGTTCTAGAAAAGTATTTTACGATGAAGAAGTTGCAAGGTAGTCTTGTATTCCTTTATCGCCATGTCGAATCTAAGTGCAATGACAAGCATGTCTGGAGGATGCTCAATTCGTGAAGGAAGCTTTGTATGCCATGTGCTCAACACGTGTAATGATTATTCACCTTTTTTCTAAGCTTGTGTTTACTATATTTTTTATGTGTAGAACACAAGGCATGTTTATCGGCTAGTGACCATATAGTGAGGACAATGAATAACCATCGCCTAAGAAGAGTGCTAGGTCCGTAGAGATTACAATTGTTGTTTTACCTCTTACTTAAGGCATTATAATTTGGGATGGGTACTTGGCTCTATTTAAGGATGTTAGAAAGGAACTAGCTTGTTGCAAGAAGTGAAAAGAGATTGTTATAATGGATGATCGATGAAGGAATAGAGTTACCCATGCTTGGACACCACCATTTGGTCTATGAAAGTCGATGAGCTCCAGACCCATCCTTTTTCCTAGTGATAATGGGCAAAGGATAATATAGCTGGGTCATCCAATACTGCTATGGGCTTGGCTTTGATTGGTGCATGAAAACCTATTAACCTAGTTAGTAACCATAATGGTGAGGTGAACTAACATCTTCATTATTGAGTGGATCCTGTTTGTCAAGAAAAAACGTCACTAGTTTAGTTAATTGCCATGACTGTGATAAAATTTTTGTGGATTAGCAAAATTTTTCCATTGTTCCTGATTTACAAGGGTAGTTCTACTCAACCTATTACAAAGAAAGTTATTGCTTCTTGCCTTTATTTTTGTTGTTTCTTCGGACTTCTTCTTAGTCATTCTTTTCTCTTATAGTTTTCCATGCAAGTGTATGGTTTAATTGAGAGGTGGTAACAAAGTAAATGATGAGGTGGTATATGATTTTCTTAACTTCAATTTTTGCAGTGGCGATAAGGGCAACAAAGGCTATGGTAATGAAAGGGTTGGTGTCCAAGGGAAGATGTTAGTCGAGGAAAGATTCAATAAGTATTAGCCACAACACTCTGAGTGTCAGCATAAACTAGAGGCTAAGCTATGGGCTTTTAAGGAAAGGTAGCAAAATACTAAAGCAAGTGGTCAAAGCCTTATAGATGCAAACAAGGGATTGGCAAACCAATTGCATCATGCTGTAACTGAGTTGAAATTGGCAGTTAAGGCCTTGAGTGATGCTCAAGGTGAGCAAAGGTAGATAGGAGCCCATGAGTCTAAGCTTTGAGGCGATCCAAAAGGCATCCTAAAGAGGCATGAGGAGGTGGTTGCCTATTACGAGCTTAGTGAGATCATCTTAGAGGTTGTTCACTCTAAGGTCATTAAGGAGTAAGTTGAGGGTGATTTGTTCAAAGATGACTATATTGAGACAAGGAAATTGATGGCGTTGGTGTTATTGGCCAAGATTTAAGGTGCTTATCCCAAACTTGATTTGTCCTAGTGGAGGCACTTAAAATTTGCTTTAGATGGTGGTAGATAGATCCAAGTTAAGAGACGAGCTCCGGCAGATGACTCATGAATTTAGTGTCAAGCATTCTGTTCCAATTTTGCCTTTCAAAGGTAGTTAACAGTTTAGTTTTGGTATGTTGGAGCTTTCTCTAGTTGCCTCTACTTAACCCATTGAGAAGGAATATCCTCCTAACAACATGATGCGTTCTTACTTATTCATAAACACTTAAAGTTTTGTTTGTCTACTTAATTTCTAAGAGAACTTGAAGCTTCCTCTCATTAGGTTATAAGGATTTGTTTCGCTAGTATGCTGGCATTATTCTTGAATTATTTATTGGAATTGTGTTTATCTATCAACTTTCTTCATGGTCATAAGAGTTTTTGTTATGTTTTTTTATTGATCCTTATAATTGGTGAATTTCTTCTTCTACTCACCTGCTTCGCTGGCGTTCCAAGTGGTAGAGCCCAAGTCATCCTTTAAAAACCAAGTTATAGGGCTCATTTTGTGTAGGTGTTGTCTTCGTTTAAGGTTATTTTCCAAATTGAAGAGCTTGGTTTTTATGGGAATTACCTGTTAGGTTCGACTTGAATATAATGAAGTAGTGAATTTGAGATGCAAAAGACTAATTTTTCTAAATAAGACTCTTATTTATGTTTGTTATCTATGATTAATGGAAGTATGCCCTTAAATTATTGTGTTCAAACTGCATAGCATAGGTTGGTCATCTAGTCTTCTTAGTTTATAAGCCTCATTGCCTAGCTCTTCCTTGATTTATACTAGATGTTCCTAGTTAGGTACAGGTTTGCCTTGGCCTTCTCTTGGTCCCATGGCTTCAAGCTCATGGCAAACCAGGTCACTAGGCTTGAATACTTTATGCTTGACCACTTCACCTCATGCAACTCTTGGTTGAATGGTCGTTAATGAGCTCATGCACTTCCTTTAACATGTCAATATTAGCCTAGACGCTAATTTGATCTATTGTGAAGTCAGTTGCTTAAGTGTGAATATTTGAGAGCTTAAGCTAGATAGGTATACAACTTCGGCTTTAAAGGCAAGGCAGTGAGGTGTTTTGCCCATCATTATTCAGCGTGTCATCCTATAACCCCACATGATGTTCATAAGTTCATTTGCTTTATTTTTGTTTACTTCGTTGATTCGCTTTTTGAGATCATTTAGTATAATCTTGTTTATAGTCTTGACTTGCTCATTGGATTAGAGGTGTGCCATCGATGTATATCGTATATTAATATGGTATTTTGAATAGAAGTACCAAAAATTCTAGTTATCAAACTATGTCTCTCTATGTGTTTAAGATTGACGGACCCAAAACGTGTTATGATGTGGTTAAGTATGAAGTTTTTGATGAACTTTTTTGTGTTTGCACTATTGTAGCTCTGATCCATTGGTGAAGTAGTTTACAAGCACTATAGTATTGCCTTTATCCTATCACCTTTGGGAAGGGATTGAGTATATCGATTCTCCACTAAGCAAAAGGACATGGACTTGTTAATGTTGCATTGGTCTATTGTGGCTATATGTCAAATGCACATGCTTTTGGTAATGGCAGCACCTTTGGATGGAATGTTGTCGTCATTCTTTATGGTTGGCCATTAATATCCTACCTCAATGTTCTTAGCTAGAGCATTTGTTCCTTAACATAGCTAGTGTAGATTCCTGCATGTAATTCTTAAAAAACCCTCTACCCTTGATCTTCTATGAGGCATTGTAAAGGGGAGGATGAATCCTCTTTTGTACATTATGTCACCAAAGAAGATATAGTCTACTACCTTATACATTAGTTGTCATGCTTCTTTCTTATCTTTAGGCAAGAAACTATATTCAAAGTAGGAGTGATGGGCAGCATCCACTACTTATTCTCTTTATCTTTCTCGAAAACTTAGTACAATATTTTTTTTTTTGTCAACACTCCTGCTGGGGAGGTATTATATTAAAATCTTGTTTTCCTTTCCCTCTAAGTGAAGTATGTTTAATGAGAACTATCTGGACAGTTCATCTGCCTCGTTATTTTTTACTCTTGGTATTTTGCAAATTGTCTACGAGGTAAATTCATACGACGCAATAATCTAATGTGCTTCGAAGTATGATCTCAATCTCCTTGCTATGGCAACCATTGGTAGGGAAGGCTAATTGATTTGGTTTTATCATAGCTCTTGTCCTTATAGAAAATGCTTACATAATAGATTGGCTTATGTTTTGTCTCTTCGGGGCACATCAATACTATGAAAGGGCCTAATTACTTATTGCGAGTGATAACTCATATTTACTCTATTCAAATCATAGAGATTGTGCTCATTTTACTTGAATATTTAGTAAAATTCACGTAAATTGGACTTTTATTGCTTAATTTGTTGTTTTTAGTTCCTTTGAGCTTAAAAGAAAGAATCAAGTTGATTTGATTGAAAATTAGAGCAAAAATAACAAAAACATGGGATCTAAACGTATATCGCGCCTGCGGTTAGGAGCCACAGTTCACATTTAAGACATCAAGCACACACTTATGATTTAAACTAAGGGGGAACATGAAGATTTACAAACTTTGTCACAACCCAGAAGGGGCTTAGTAGGATTAACCTGAAATTATCATATCAGTGTATACCCGCTATATGTGAACCGTTTTGCAAGTCAAAGATTAGAGAACTCTATTTAATATTGCTATACAAGTTTTAATTGTATAAAAACATTTTGATAACCAAGGAAATACAAATTCCTATGGTCCACCAGAACCACAGAGAATCAGTATCCCCCATTAAATAGAAAAATAGGATAGATAGCTTGCATATTACAAAGTTTTAAACAACATACAACTAGTTTATATCTAAGTTTATCTTCTACGATATACAATTTTCAAACTCAAACACTAAACATATGGATCACACATTGTCTATCTTCTTATTTTCAAGGACTTCACTGAATGTGAATTCTCTTTTCACACAGTTCTAGCCCATTCCTCACTTAAGTTACTCCTGCACAAAACTATAAGGGTGTGAGCTAAACCATAGCTCAGTGAATAACAAGACCAGACTACACATCAAACAAATGCCAAGCAATTTTATTAGCAAGTATATGCAATGCAACACTAAACTAAATGACATTCACAATTTGGATGATCATAATCCAAACCAATAGAGATTTATGCTCTTTCTTAAGGGTTGAAAGACTAGCTTAAGTCATTCATGCCCAAGAGAGAATAGGAACTAAGGAAAGAGAATTTCTTTTGAAACTCATTTGTTGTTTATAAATATATGTTATAAATAGAGGTGAGCAAACAGGCCTGGCGGGTTAAACGAGCTCTGGCATTTTGGTCCGCTTTTAAATTGGCTAAAATTTCTAGATCCGGGCCTAGCTTACTTTGGCCCACGGGCCAAATGGAAATTTTTTATTTTTTATGTTAGTTTATATGAAAATTAGAATATTTATATATAAAAGATTAATTTTGTTACTATTTTGATTGCTTATATATAAACATAAGTTTTTAAAATGATTTATTAGATACCATATTACGTTTATATCAATAAATATATACTTAAAAAAATGTTATAATAGTTGTGATACATATATGAATCTATTTTCTTTCATAATATATCATTAATATATTAATATATTATCCTTATTCTTAAATTTTTCCTCTTTTCTTTTTTTAGTTTTTTTTTCTTTTAACTCTTGGCTCATAAGCCGGCCATCCCATCATGGGCCAACCTACTTTAACCCGTGGACTAAACAAGCCAGTCCAATTTAGCCTGCATTTCAACAGGCCTTAAAAAATTGGCCGCATCCCACTTGTTTAAGCGGGTAAACGGGCCAGCCTATATGCCCAGCTCTAGTTATAAACATAACCTCAACTTCACTTTAGAAAGAACTAATGAAGGATGATTTCTTTTAAAACTTATTTTGTTGTTTATAGATATATATTATAACATAACCTCAACCTTACCTTGGAATCTCATAAACTCTTTAAGTATTAATACCTTAAAGCTAACCTAACACAAGCGACGTCCTTCAGTGCCTACTTAGAGTCTGTGGAGCTGATAGCTCAATGGTAATCTTAACTAGATTCACTGGACTCACCAGAGTATTATTATAGAATCGAAATATTAATATGTGATGTGAATGCCATGCTATGTTGTCGTTCAATGCATGTTTATTTAATTAATTAACCAAATAGTATTAGGTTCAATCATTATAACGATCATTCCATAGCAAATACTCATCAATAACAATAACAACTCAATTATTACAAGCAATGTGTGGTCACTTTTACTTTAGTAGTTTATCAACCAAACAATCATCAAACAGCAAACAAGTACCCAATTTCCCCCACACATAGCTAGGTATATTTATTTTAATATATGTGCAACTACATTACAAACACAGACAAAGTGATAAAGTCAAAGTTATCCACCTATCATTCTAGCTAAGTCATAGAGACCTTTTAAGAACTTCCAAAGATTATACTGTTCCTCCCATGAAACAAAATAGTAAACATTCATTGCCTTTCTTAATATATACTTTATTAAATTTTAGTATTCAAACTCACTTTTAGCTCATTTATTTACATTTGATTGAAAAAAAGATTTATTTTAAAACTCATTTGATTAGACACCAAGTAGGAACCCTGTTATGACTGTGAGAATCACATTGCCAAGATACGGATAATTCTTCATTGTTTGTCAAATTACTTCTTTTCTTTTGTTTACAATTATTTATTATAAAGACATCACTATTCTTTATTATTCTTATACGTATTTTAATAATTTACCAGCTTACATGAAGAGGTCATTTTAGCAAACATTTATTTGAAACAACATATTCTCATTATTATTCATGGTTTAACCTATCATGTTGCAATTATATTATCTCTAAGTCATTTATAGGTTATTAAACTTATACTATTCTAACTTAGCCAAGTTGATTAGAATTAACCAATCTGATTCATTCTAGCTCATTGAAGTTCATTAGGTCAAGTTGAGCTTAGATTGAATATCGAATTCAATTATATCTAAAATCCATATTAACTTGGGTCTATTAATTTACTCCATGTTTCAAGTTACATTTTTATATAAACAAAACTTATCTAAATCAAGCTATGGAGATTAGTCATTCAATCTAGCTACTAAGTCATGTTCATTTGTTCTACTGAAACATTGCTATATATACCATGAGACCTTGATTAATTTAATTCATTTTAATTCACTAAGTTTATTAAGTGAAGTTGGACTTAGATTTATTAATTAAGTAAATTTCATATCTATGAGTTTATTGTGTAGTTAATCATTTAATTCAATTCACCTATAACTATTGAGTTTATTTTATTAATTTATTCTCATTTTAAATCTATTTAACTATTGAATTCACTGTTAATTATACAAATAATAACATTTTATACTTATTATTCATTCTTTACCTATTTCATTTTATCTTTCTATTTCTTTCTCTCTCCCCTTTTTTGCATGAATAGCACCAAAGATCAAATCACGCCTATGACAAACGGTCGTGATCAGCATCACAGGCACCATCACGCCCATGATTAAGGGCTATTACACTCATCAATGGCCTCATCACTCTCATGATAAGAGATCATGCCCCCTATCATGGCCATGATATGGCCGTATTCTTTGAACAATTTTGCTTAATGAAGATCACAGTCCTCATCATGCCCGTGATCACCTTCTACATTATTTTCCACTTTGATAACGGGCTCTGTAATGCTCATGATGGGTAGGAGATCAAGTTACATGTTTTTCCTTTGCTTTTTTACTCAAATTTTAACTACTTAACTACTAAGTTCATTCTTAAAATCCAACGTAGAGTCTTTTAATACTAGCATAAAAACTCATATCAAGTTTATTTAACATTCTTAAACATTTTTCTACTTCTTATGTCACCAAGTCATTTATCAAACAATTAATCTACATAAATATGTAGGTGTTTAGGTTTTGATATATATGTTCATGCATATCTTGTTTTCCAATTTCATCACAAATCCTACTTGTATTTAACTTTAGTTCATCACATACATGCATATGCATCAATGAAAAACAAGGAAGATGATTAACTTACATGTTTGGTAAACTTAGAATGCTTGAGTTTCACTATTACTACTGCTATTGTTAATGTAGCTTTTTCATGATTAATCTTCATCTTTTATCTTGTTTTCTATCTTTAATTTCTTATATAATGTTGTGCAAATTGAAATTTAGAGCTTGAGTTTTTAAGAAGAAGAAGAAAAGAAACATAGAAGGAAGGAGAAGAGAAAGAGTAAAGAAAAGAAGAAGAGAAGAAAAAGGGAAGGCATCAAAAGAAATAAAAAAAAGGAAAGGATAAAGTTAAATAGGATATTTATACGATATTTTTATGGACAAGAGCTTTTAATTAAGATTTTCAGATAATTATCTTAAGTTTAGAAGATAAGTAGATAGAAATATGAGGATTTCTAGAATAGAAATTAATTACTTGAATCAAAAGTCTAGTTTGAGAGTTTAATTTATAAGAAATCGATATTTCGTTTAGGTTTTGGCTTAAAAATGGATATTTTTAAGTAAGTAGAAGAACTAAAAATTTATGGGGATTAAAAAATAGAATTTAGGTTAAATGGTTAAATTAGAACGTTCTATAAATTTAAGTAATTGAGCTTGGGCAATTTGGGTCATTTATAGTTGAATGAAAAAGGGGTTTAAATGGATGATTGCAAAGAAGTAGATAATTTAATTGATGTAATAAACTATACTTAGGATTTATAAATTTACTAAATAGTTAAATTGAAAATTTTAAGGGTCTTGAGATTTAAATTTGAAAGAAAAGGAGTTCTAATTAAAACTGATTGACATAATGATAAATTTTTCAGTTTATTAGAATAGAAAGTTAAAGTAAATAGGCAAATTGAAAGGAATAGAATTCAAATATGATGCTTCAGAAGATTTAAGGAATTTGATTTATGAAATGAGTAATTGAAGGAATAAAGTAAATAGAAAGAAACATTTAAAATTTCAATTTTCAATTTAATCTATTTATTAATTCGATATATATTAATCTATCTATATATTACCTATGCTTTAATTTATTTGATTTAATTAAATTCTTTACATTCAATTTCTAAATTAAATTATAGTCAAAGCCCCAAAATTAATAATCTATTATACTAGTTAGTCAAGCCATTTCTATCTTAAATAAACAAAATTTTGATCATCTGCCGGTATCCAATATTTCATATTAACTTTAAACTTTATAATTAAAAAGTTTTTAATCCTTTTAATATTTATTCTTTCACCTATGCTTTTCTTGCTTTACTCTAATTATTTTAGATTAAACTTTGATATCATGTTTCATTTTCATTGCCATTTTGAATTATTTGGCAATCTATTATATGTATAGGGGTTATCTATTGCATGTAGACATTTGTTATCATGTTTAGTTGATGTTTCTCATTGTTTTTCATTATTGTGAAGCGTTTCGATGCTTAGTATTAATTTGTATTCGTTTCCATGTTTCAGGTCTGTTTATTGCATATATGATATAATTACATTGTTTTGTTCATCTATTGTATTGATTTGGTGTTCCTTGTCATTTTCATTTTCATTTTCATAAAAACATCTTGAGATTTAAGTTATTTAGGTTTAATATCATTCCTTTATAATTATTTATTTATTCATTATCTATTTCTTTAATTATTAGGAATTTTGTATTTTATAACTTTTATTAATACTATCATCTAGTTAAAGTCTTATTTTCGTTCATTTATGTGTCTATATATATGTGTGTGTGTGTATGTTTTGAATTTTACCCTTTTTATATTTGTGGGGTATTACCAAGAAGTTATGGAAAAATGTTATCTTGAAATTTTGTTTATTACAATTCCATTTTTTAAAATGACAATTAAGTTGTTCGTATTTTAATACTTTTAGATCACAAAAAATTAAGATTAATTCTTATGACTTTTCTCAAAACTTTTTAAAAATTTTGCATCATTTACTTAATGATTATTATATTCAAGTTGTATAAATTTGGGTGATTACAAACTCAATCACGGTGGAGATCACGTCTGTGACTAGTTATCGCTGTTAAAACTGTGATCAAGTGTGAACAAAGAAGAAATTTCAAAGTCAATTGTGGCATGAATCTAGCCTACGATTGAACTCGTGGTTTAGCACTTGTCATGCGCACGTTATTTCTTACAAAGTTTGTTGCACAAAATCTGCTACGTTAGCAATAAAATCTTCATTTATCTCGTGCCCAATGCTTATAAATAGGTGTGTACAATAGTGTAGGAATAATACATGGTATAGAATTTCATTGTGAATATTTCATATCTATTTGTAACTAATTAGAAAGAGAATTTTGGAGAGAGAAACTCTGCTCTACTAGGGTTCAAGCTTCTTAGTTTAATTCTAGAGCCGATTCCAAGTCCAAATTATAAGGATTCATGTACTTATAGGTGTGTTCTATCTTCAATTCTCATTATTTCTCTTGTTTTGTGCTTATATCCGTGAATATCATGGAGAAATAATTGTTTTGAGCTTAGATTTGGAGGAACAAAATCCCAATTCATGTGATTTTTGTTGTGCATTTATAGAACATTGTTTAGTGCTTGTAATTAATAGTTGTATTTTCTTGCATTTATGTGTGTACACCATGTGAACTCATGCCAAAGTTAAACTGAATAGATTGATAAATCATTTTTTTGAATACATCTGAGTTATTAATAAGGATTGCTCATAATATCTAGAGATAGAGTAATGGAATTCTTCTGTCACTTGGTTAAAATTCATGAAACATGATTTTTAATGAAAGGATTCTTATTCTTAATATAAAGCTAGGTTGCTAATGGCTAGGAAGATATTTTGATTGTTTGACTTAGGTTTAGACATTAATGACATTTGAGAGAGGCATTAATATTTTTTTGTGAATTCAACAATACAAGCATATTCAACAAAGAACTCATTGAGTTTGTCTTCTAAGTAATCACATCATAAGGATTTGGTAAAGTAAGATCTAAGCTACTCTTTGTATTTTGAATATATCTTTTGCTAGTTGACCCTGAAGCATGTATATAGTAGTTTAACTCCATAAATACTTAGTTTGTTTGTGAATATTATGAATCTTTGAGTTTTCTTAGGCTAGATAATAGACAAAAGTGAATAAGGTAGGTATTAATGAACCCTTGGAATACGACCTAATTGTGCTATGTTACTTCGGTAGGTACACTTGCTATAATGATTGTGATCGGGGTTGAATTGGAATCACTGGCTTTTTCTTATAACTTTTCAAAACTTCAAGCTTCATGTCTTTCAAACTATAACCGATTTTTAAAAGCTATAGGTTTAGTTTTTCACCTAGGAGGGGTTTTAAGAGAATGAATGGGTTAATGAGCACCTTCTTTAATTGTGTGAAGGTTTGTTTGCATGTCTTTGTGTGCTGGAAGTTTGTTAGATTGTTGAGTAGCTCGAAGAATTCCAAACATTTGTCTTCATTATAGAATACAAATTTATTAAGGGTAGCAATTCGACCATTTAGTTGTTAGATTTTCTAAATCATCTTAGGGGGGCCCTGATAAATGTGGTAAACCACACATTTAGCTTTATTTAATTCAAACAAATATTGACATTTCGATGGGCTTCTATGGTAATTTTTACCTTAAAAGTTATGAAATGTTCATTCTTAGTTCAATTGCATAAAATTGGGGAAAATGAATAATTGGTCCAGTTTTGCAAGATAAATGCATGATTTTCACAGTATTTATTTAACTACTTAGAGTGATATTTTGTTTTAAATACTTAAATTGAGTTTACTGTCAATATGCCTTGTACCTTGAATGTGAGCTCTTTTTATCAATCTTCAGTCTGTATACCCTTTTATGCTTTAGTGGTCCCTTACCCTTAAGCAGTTTCACCAAGTCATGTATGTGATTCTCATGCAAGGATTTTATCTCGTCTTGCATGGTTTCTTGATAACACCCTGATTCTCCCGTGTCAGTGAGCATCACATACTCATATGGATTGTATCTCACTGATGGTCTTCTATCTCTTGAAGATCTCTTCAACTCAATCTACTGATGAAGCTCATGGGGCTCTTCAATTGAATCTTCTACATCACCCCGATCATTATTAGAATCTTCAAGGGAAGGCACTAGGTCTACATTTATCAGGATCTCATTTGAGGATTTTGACTTCTCAGGCTTTTCTATATCTTCAATGGTTTGGTCTTCAATAAAAACTGCATCCTTGCTCTTGACAATCTTCTTGTTAGTTGGATTCCACAACCTATAGACATACTCATCATATGCATAACCCAAAAAAAAAAAAAAAAATACATTCCTTTGATTTTGCATCAAGCTTCCTTCTATCATCCTTGGGAATATGCACAATCGCCCTGCAACCAAACACACGAAAGTGTTCATAGGAAATACCTTTACCTGTCTAGACTCTCTTTGGGATATCTCCATCCAGAGCATAAGAGGGGGATAGATTTATCAGATCAGCTGTTGTCCTTACAACTTCACCCTAAAAAGATTTAGGCAACTTGACATGTGATAACATACACTTTACTCTCTCTGTGATAGTGCAATTTTTTCTCTCTATAACGTTGTTCTATTGTGGGGTCTTTGGAACTATCTTTGCTAGTTTAATCCCATGTTCCTTGCAGTATTCCTCAAAAGGTCCTCTATACTCACCACCATTGTCAGCTCTTATAGATATCAATTGTCTCCTAGTTTCTCTTTCTACTCTAGTGTGGAATTGCTTAAACACATCCAACACTTGATCCTTGAACTTTAAAGCAAAGGTCCATAGCTTCCTAGAGTAATCATTAATAAAGGTAACAAAATAGAGAGCACCACATACTATCATGTCTTTCATGCAATACACATCTATGTGAACTAAATCTAACACATGAGATTTCCTAGCATGTGTATCTCTATGAAATGCCACCCTATGTTGTTTTCATCCAGACAGTTAGTACAAGTTTTCAGAGGAGTACCTTTTGCATCAGGGAGAAGTTTCTTCTTGACAAACATCTGGAGCCTTTTCTCGCTCATGTGACCAAGCCGCTTATGCCACAATTCTATAGAATTGTCATCAATTAGATTCACATCTATTTTACTTAGCTTTGCTGACATTAATAAATGGTATTGCTTTTCTTCCCTTTTGGCACAAAGAGTGAGCCATTGGTGAGCTTCCATTTTCCTTCACCAAAGTGGCTTTTATAGCCTTCATCATCAGTTTTCCTATAGAGATAAGGTTCATGCGAATATCTGGAACATGTCTAACGTCTTTGAGAATGAGCCTGCAATCAATGATAGTCTTTAAAACAATATTACCAATGTCGATTACTTTGGATATACCATCATTTCCCATCCTGACATTACCATAATCACCAACAGTGTAGGAGGAGAAGAAATTCACCATGTGAAGTCACATGAAAGAAGGCACTAGAGTCTATGACCCAATCATTATCATGACATGTAAGGCTAACACAATCCTCATCACAGGCAACAATAATCTCATCATGTGCTGCTGTAGCAGTTGTGTCTTTATTATTTTTATCACCTTTATCCTTACCCGTCTCTCTTCAGGGTCTGCATTCTCTCTTAAAATGGCCTGGCTTGTCACAATAAAAGCATTTGATGTTCTTCCTTCCTCTGAATTTAGATTTACCCTAGATATGTTGATATCATCTTTATTAGATGAGCCTTTGTTCTTGCTTCTACCATACCTTCCTTGCTTATCAGTAGCAAGTGCCAAACTCAAAATCTGTATAAGATCTTTTCTCCTAACCTCTTCATTCATCAGGTTATTCTTCACCATTGCTATGGTGAGCTTTCCCTTTAGGGTAGAGTTATTAATAGACACAACAAGTGTCTCCCAACTATCAGGTAAAGAACTCAACAATAACAGTGCCTGATTTCATCATCAAGCACTATTCATGACAGACAACTGATCACAAGCCCTTGAAAATCATTCTAGTGCTCTACCATGTTAGATCCATCATGTATTTCAAATTGACTACTCTCCAAATCAAGGAGGTTTTATTCAAGGAAGTCTGCCTCTCATACATGGATTTCAACTTCTTCCATAGGATATCAGCCCTCTGGTTTGGGTAACATGGTGATACATATGTAATCAACCTATTGTCAATATATTCAACAGTTTTCCTATGCATGATTGCCCATTACATCAGTTTTATCTGTTGACTTCACACCATCACTGCCTAAAAGCAAGTATAGATCTTTACAATACAATAAATCTCCTTCATGAATTTCTAGATGGAGTAATTTATGAATTCATTTAATCATTGTACTTGATGATTCTGCCATGTCTGCGCTGTAATAAAACTCTAATTTTCTTTTCAAAACGTAGTGCTCTAATACCATTTTGTTAGGATCAAATAACCTTAATTCGATTTCAATTAAATCAAATGATCAACTTGAAATAACAAGTTAATTCTCCTCTTTCCTAAAGTGATAAACACAATAACAAACAATTGCAAAATAAAATAAATAGCACCATGATTTAATATAGAAAACCCCACTTTAGGGAAAAACCATGGGACCAATAGCATACAAATCTTCACTATCAATAATGGGATTGCACAACTTTCCTCACTAGATAACACTAGTGGATCACTCAATCATCAATAAAATGGTGGTTTACAATAGGAATAGACATCTCTCTCTCTAGAATCTCTCTCTAGGATTTAAGATAGCTTCTACAGTCATCTCATACAAACCCTAGAACAAAACAAGGTGTATTTATATTAAAACTAAAGGAAAAGCACGAATTAAATATAGGTTGGCATGTGACAAATAAAGGCTGATGGCTTTGTCAACGATGTTCCAACTCCAGTGGGGATGCCGCGGCATACCCTTAGGTCAGCGGCGTTGGAGCTAGCTTAGCCAATCTGGAGCTTTTGGCAAAAATTTGCAAATTTGGAGGTCGGCTATTGACGTGATGAAAGCTGGTGGCCTTGTCCTTAGTGCTAGCTTACAACAATCCAATCTTCCTTTGATACAAAAAACTCCTTATTTCCAAATTCTCTTCTAAGTATGTGTCCATATACTTAGGATATCCATGATTATAGACCATATGAGTTGGATCTATAACCCAACAATAATATTTATTAATGGGTGGAATGATTCATGATTTCACTTTTTCTCAAAGGTAATTGAATTATTAGTTAAAGTCAAAATCATTAATTCTCAAGAATCACAATTCTAACTTATAAAAATGTATCAAAACATGAGATTGAGAATGAAACCTAAAATCACAATTCTATTCTAGATTCATTCCTATATATTAAATGTAACATTATATGTTTTGCGAATCTTTGAGCTTTTAAGTTATATTGCCTATAAATCATATCATTCAAAGCTTCAAAACTGTGAGCTAAAAAAGTTATTTATGACTTATTACTGAAAAATAAGCAAGACGGTTTCTTTAATTTTTTTTTTATGCCATTTGGGAAACGGAATGTATATTTTCTAGGCCAACATATCACCTAATTATATATTTTTAATTGTCTATTAAAAAAAAGAATCAAACCGGTTAAATAAAAATGATTATTTGATTATTAGTGGGTAGATCATTTAAATTCATTTTTATGGGATTTTGACCGTGGAGCTCAATGTATGAAATTAATATATATTATTTCATGTATTATGATGGGCATAATAAAATAAGAAAATAAAACGCTATAAATAGGGTTGAGATAATTCGTCTATCTAAATTCTGTTTCTGTGTTCAACTTTTCTCAAAACTTATAAGTGGAAAAAAATTAATAGCAAGCACTACTTTAGGGCAAAAGACTAAAAACCTATAAAGAATAATTTCCCTATGAATTTAGATAAGCTGCTATACTTATTTTAATTTTATTCATAATCCTGATGGTAATGGGATCTTAAACATTTTACATATTTTTTAGTAACTATTTGTTCTTTGAAACATTTTACCTACAAAATTTGATGGAACTAAGTTAAAAGTACCTTCTTGAAGAGTCTAAATAATACTCGATTGATCATTGCCGGTCAAATAGAAATATTTGGTCTGGTGGTGTATTAGTATTAGAGGACTTATGAAAGTTGTGAAAATGGAAAGAAATAAGAAAGAGAAGAAGATCAAAATAAGTATAATTTTTATCTTTAGTTAGACATTGAAAATGGAAATGGAAAATAATCCGTAGAGGTGTTTCCTTTTATTTTATTTGGTTGATACAAAAGAAATGAAAAGAAGAGAAGCTACAAGGTAACATTCAATTGAATTACTCTTTATCAATTCCAGTCTCTCCTTTTTTAAGGTTGCTTTCATAATTTTTCATACTTTTCATTAATTTCCCTTTTCCCCCCTCCAAACTCAGAGGAAAAAAAAATGATTCAAGAATGAAAATATTTCCATTATTTGAATTACTTCATCTATATTTCATTCTCTAATAAAATTAAAAATATATGATTTTTTTCCGATTTTAATTGCTTTTCTTTAATTTCCATCCACTCGAATGCGAAGACGAATCATATAATATTAGGTTGATGATTAACATGTCAAGAGTACGAAAATAAATATTGCCTTCAATATAAAATACTAATGAGCAAATAAAACATCTGATTTGTATTGTATGGTTCGTTTGGTTTGATATCGGTTTAGCATCTGTTTCATTTTTGTTTCAATAAGATTATTCGTCAAAAACAGATACGGATATGAACAATAAATATTTTTATTCATAAACAATTCATACAATATAGATAGGATATAGATATATATTAATTACAAATGAAAAACAAACCATCCAAACAGAGTTTGCTGTTTGCCTACTATTACCAAGAAAAAAACGTGACCAAAATCATATGTGCTTGCTCCTGATGCTGAAGCCTTAAGCCTTTTTTTTTTTTCTTTAATCATTACGTTAGAGAAAGGAAATTTTAACCTGATATCTTTTACACAAGAGGCCAAGAATAATACCATTAAGCTGTACGATCATTGGCTTAAGCTATTGGTAATACTCAATAATTTGCTAGAGGACGTATAAAAGAAAAAATAAATTTAAGCTTGGAGCGTGATGAGTGTTTGAAATATGTAATTTCATTGCCAGTTTTAGCTGATATTAATTGTAATTTTGGATATCTGGTAGGTAAAAATGACACAACTTGATAAAATAGCACAATTGGAAGGAATAGAAATAAGATGGATCCATGCAATCCGTAAGTGGGTCATAGGAACTAGGAAGCTTTAAGCAACTTAAGTAGAGATTATACACGTTAGAATTCAAATTCAATTTAATATTTGATAGTTTAAGCTCGATTGAAACTCAAAGGAATTTAAAATTTTAATTTTGAATTTGATTCAACACAGCTTTCAATAATTTTAAATTCAAAATTAAACTCTTTTAGACTAAATTATGCTTTTATTTCAATAATATTATTGTGCAACTCAACGAAAGTTTATCTATTCTAAGTTTCAAGTTCAATTCAAGCTTGATTAGGCTAATAAATTTATCGAATTGAAAATATCATGAAATTTAAATTTGAATTGATTAACCATGTGAATATTTTAAAATCAAACTAGACTTGATTGTTGTCAAATTGAGTTTGGATAAATAAGCAACTAAATTTGAATTGTTGGCTAAGTATATCTAACTCATTATATTTCAAATAAAATTTACCTTTGAGCATGAAAAAAAAAATATACTAATCATATTTCAATAGAAGCATGGGCTGGTGCCTACAAATTAGAAGGCGAAGACCCACATAGCTTTGCTTCCAATTGAAGAAAAAGAAAGGGCCCTTAATTCAATTTGATTGTTCTGAAAATATTTCCACTATTTGAATTTAATTCATCCTACTTTCATTTTCTACTAAAATTAAAAATATACAATTTTTTTCCTATTTCAATTGGTTTTCTCTAGTTTCCATCCATTCGAATACATTACAAAGGACAAAGACGAATCATATGTTAGTGTAACGCCCTCAACATAAGAACACTTTACATCCTGGCACGGAAAGGCTTGAAATCTGCTAATATCCATAATACACACCATTTAACGCCACCAACACACATATTAATACTCCAAGTCCACAGTTACAATATAACTATCATTACTACTATAGACATTCATACTTCCTACACATCAATAACAAGTGATGACTCATCGAGTCCATATAAACATACACATATACAAACTAACAAGTGGGTCCATGCCCTAACACACTAAATTAATACGGAATCAACAACCATATAATATGATAGTAGTCTTTATCTCCTACAAACTAACAAATCATGTCTAAATATCTGCTGGATAATTCTTGTCACTAACATCCTCCCCATAGTCCACGAAAACATCATATCCAGAAATGTCAAAAGCCACAAAGGTTCCATTTGTAGTTGAAAAAGATGAAAAGTGAGTCAAAGCTTAGTACGGTATATCAACAAACACACGCGCATGTATAAATAATGGCAAATTCACATGCATCATTATTATATAAATGCAACATGCAACCACTTAATTATCTATATCTTTTAGTCCATCATCCAACAAAGGGATAACTTAGTATCTCAAAACACACTTAGATATTTACATGTATATATATTGGTTATTGGGTACTCCCCAGTAACTACAATGCCGACAAATCTTAGATCTATTTAAATCATTTCTATGTAGTCTCCATTCATGATACAATCACATATGAATCATCGGGATGCCATGTTAATGGCATGGATACTCTCCACTTATTACCAGCAACCACGCACAAGTATTATACACATCATTAATGTTAGACAGTTCTTAAGTCAATTTTAGTTTCTATCTTAAAGAAGCATAAGCACACACATAACATACACGTACCTGAAAGTAGTTTCGTTCCAAATCAGTGTTCTACCTGAATTATACACAATTAGATTGTTAGATTGTTTAGAATCTATTGTTTGTCTTACTTAAATTCTCATTATATTCCTATCACTCCCGATCCTACATCATCACAACTTAGGTCCTAAAGTCTTAAAGCATACTTAGAAGTGTATATTTAACGAATTTGGTCAATTTTAGGCTAGAAAGAGAGGTTTAGGATGTTATAACATGTACAAACTAATATACAAATGTGTATAGGGTTAGGAATCACTTAGGCAATGAAAATAGGTCATGAAAATGTCTACGGAGAGATACAAAGGTAGTACACAAGGGGAAACATAACCTTATGTATCTCCTCGTGTTCTTTTCTAGGCAAAACTTTGAAAGTTACAGAGGAACATGGTAAAAAACACAATGCCGTATTCTTTGATGGTTTCCTATTGTGAAAAACATAAAGAGGAACATAACTAGATACATGCAACAACGTACTAGCCCTATCTTTTTGGAAAAATATGAATTTTCACACTTAGAGAGGTACATGACTCGAAACACGAAACTGTGTATAAGTAGCGTATTTCTAGAAAAACGCTCTTTTTCAATTTTCTTCTTATTTTTGAACCGACAATTTTTTTTACTCTTTTCCTAGATATATTCTTACTACAATTACTCCAATAGTTTAACCCTAATTCCGCATGCATCATCTACCAAAATCATTATATTATAAGAAAAAAAGTTAATGCCATTATCTTATTGTGTCTTTCTAAACCTATTGCTTCTCCAACCCCTATAACTTTTAGTGATACGTTCTCTAGAAATTCTTTTCTCACAAACACAAAACTTCCCATAGGAATTTTCTGTTAAGTCTAAGAATCTAAAGAAAAGTCCATATTGGATGTTATCTTAGTCTTGAACAACAAGGAAAGGAGAAATTGCTTTAATTACTGTGGCAAATCTTCATGATTCTTCATAAAAGGAAAGGGAAAAGTCTCAGTGAATGAACACATAGGATGGAAAATGGAACAACAGTTATTGTTTAGGTATAAACATGTTATCTATTCTACATATCTTTTAAAATATACTAAATTGTTCACTTTGCCCTTATTCAAACTAGACAAAATACGTTATTACCCTTAAGCTTTTATTTTAATAAATTCAAGTTATTTCAGTTAAGTTAAAGATTAATATGTCAAGAGAACCAAAATAAATATCGCCTTCAATATACGATACCAATGAGCAAACAAAGTTATAAAATAGTGGAAAAGACGCAAAATGCCAAGTCATACCTAGGAAATACTATCTCATCCATGGAAACTTGTACGGTCCTATCACGAGACGTACATCTACTAATATAAAAAATAAATTGATTATACCATAAAGTAGTATAAAAAATTTTAAGGGATTTGACCATGATTAGAAAAAAATAGGTAAATGTGACAGGATCAGTCCCGTTGTAATCATTATGCGACAATAAAATCTTCCCTTCTCCTGGGTCAGTCCTCAAAACTATGGAACTAAAATTATAAATAGTACTTAGTCAAGCACGTGATCAAAGTCATGTATGCTTGCTCTAATGCTTAAGCCTTAAGCTATTGTTAATACTCAATATTTTACTAAAGCTAGAGGATATAAATAATAATAATTTAAGCTTAGAGCGTGATGAGTGTTTAAAATATGTAATTTCGTTTTCGATTTTAGCTGATATTAATTGTAATTTTGGTTATTTGGCAGGTAAAAAGGACACAACTTGATAAAAATAGCTTTTATGGAAAAAATAAGAGATAAGATGAATCCATGCATTCCATTAATGTGTCATAGGAGTCTGTATGCAACTCAATTAAAGATTGTACGTGTTTGAATTTACATTTAATTTAAAATTTGAATGTTTAAACTTAATTCAAACTCTACAAAATTTAAAATTTGAATTTAATTCGATACAGCTTTCAATCGTTTTAAATTTAACTCAATTAAAATTTTTAGATTCAATCTTTTAGGAATTTTTTTTATTTTAATAATATTAGTGCGAAACTCAACTCAAGTTTATTTATTCTAACCTTCAAGCTCTATTCAAGCTTGATTAGATTCATAAATTTATCAAATTGAAAATATCATGAAATTTAAATTTGAGTTGATTAACTATGTGAGTATTTTAAAATCAAACCAAACTCGATTATCGTCAAATGTAATTTGGATAAATAAGCAACTGAATTTGAATTGTTGGCTGAGTTTATCTAACTCATTATATTTCAAATAAAATTTACCTTTGAGCATGAAAAAAAAATGCTAATTATATTTCAATAGAAGCATGGGTTGGTGCCTACAAATTAGAGAGCAAAGACCCACATAGCTTTGCTTCCAATTGAAGAAAAAGAAAGGGCCCCCAATTTAATTTGATTGTTCCGACATCAATCTAGCGACAAAGAGTTGATTGGGCTTACTTTTGCAGTTGCAACTGAAACAAGAATACAAGATATAGGAAGCTGTTCGGTCCAAATCCATTAAAAGAAAGAAAATAACAACTGGACTAGTCCTCGTCAATCATAGTGTCCTCTTTTGATGAAAGATTTTTTAAACTATACTAGCATCAAATATTTATTTAATTCTTATATTTTCTTGTTTATAGCAGCTCATTTAATGCTATAAATGAGGAAGGTTTTTCAATTTTTTATAAAATAGTTTAAAATTCACTATAGATTCATGTTTCAATTTTTTTTTTTTTTAATATTGTGTTTGCAGCATTGTTTATTTATTTTGTTGACACTGAGCTTGGCGTAATTCAGGGTTACGACTTCGGATCTAGGAAAGGTTGGCTCCCAATCCAATCAAGGTTGTGCCTAAGTCGGCTCTGTACTGTACCTAAACCGTGCCTATATTTGTGGAAAATAGTTTTTCAGTGCTTTGTACAAATTGCCTAGTTACTGATGACCATTAGAGAAGGAATGTTAACTTCGTTAAATAGGTTTAGGATCACCTAGAGAGATTGTTAAAAGATGTGGTCACTAACCAAATTCCTTTATGTATATACATATATATTTGATAAATTTCATGCTTTCGTTACTATCCAACATCCAACTCGGTACAAGCATCCTTTGAAGCAAACGAAATAGAAATAAAAAGGATCTAAGTAGCCTTAGTAAAATGAATTGGGAGATGCTTAAACAAAAAAAAAAAACTTATTTTGAGAAAGAAAGAGTTATTTGGAGAGTGACAAAACAGTGAAGAAACATTATTTTGGGGTGTTTGAAAAATACTAGTGTGCCACTATGTTATGTTTAGCTCAATTGTCGGGATTGTGCCTTTTAAGTAATTTTTTCTAGAGAAGACTTTGTCTTGTAAGCCTGTTATTTGTATAGTGGATGAATTTTTCGGAGTTGGTCCCATAGATGTTACCCAAAAGGTGAACCACATTAAATTTTTTGTGCCATTTTTATTTGTATTTTAATTTTAATTAATTTGCTCATATTTTTATTTACTATTTAATTACCTCATCTTTTTTAGGGAAAACGATACTTTTGGTATATAAACTTTGACGAAATGAACAATTAGCTACCCGACCTTTAAAAAGTTCACTTTCCTACTTAATTAAACTTTTTGTAATCCTAAATGCTACCCCATCGTCGTTGCACGACACATGTCCAATTACTTTAAAACAATACAAGAGTAAAATAGTGAAAAGGGGTAAAAAAAGTTTAATTATGTATGAAATTGAACTTTTTAAAAGTTTAGGTACCTAATTGTCAACCTCGGCAAAATTCAGGTACTAAAAGGGCTTTTTCCCCCTTTCCTTTTTTTTTTTAATTTCTGCTATGCTAGTCCAACAACTGGTATATGAGCTTTACTTGGGTGAACATATATTTATCATATGCTCTATGGTAACCAATAAATAGTGGATCCTCCATATTAGAAAATAAATTAGATTATTGTTCATTCATATAAATCATGGAGGCAAAGACGGGCAAAGTGATTAATTTAAATGGCACGAATTACCACATATAGAGAAGTAAGATGAAAGATCTCCTATTTGTGATAAAGACGCATTTGCTAATGTTTAGGACCACTAAACTCGAAGACAAGATAGATGAGGAACGAGAATTTGAGCATGAGCAAGAATGTAGTTTTATTTGATAGTTTGTTGAAGACAAATTGTATAATTATATTTGTAATGAGACCTATGCACTAACATTAGGAACAAGTTAAGGGAGCTGTATGCTTTTAAAACTAGAATCTACAAATTGTTTTACTTAACAAAGCAGCTCTAAATGAAGTATCATGAAGGCACATCAATGGCATATCACTTAAATGATTTGCAAGGGATCGTAAAGTAGTTGTTAAGGATGGGCACACTTTTTGACAATAAAGTATTTGCTCTTCTGTTGGTCTCATTACCAAATTCTTAGGAGACTTTGAAGATTTCACTCACAAATTTTGTGCTAAATGATGTAGTAAGCATGGAATTTGTGAAAAGTGTAGTCCTAAACAAAGAAATGAGACAAAGATCACAAACATCTTCTTCAATACAACATGATGTCCTTCTTGCATATTCTAAGGGGAGGAGTTAAACCAGGGGTTCAAAGTCAAGAGACACAAGTAGAGGGAAGTCAAATAACTATGCCAATATTAAGCTCCACAATTACAACGGGCACAATAAAAAATTCTATCGTAAACTCAAGAAAAATCAAAAGAAGAATAAAAGAAAAGATCAGAAGAAAGATGAAAGCAGTAATGAAGAAGAAGCTAATGTTGTTGCGGAGTTCGACATTATCTATGATGATGATGATATTGTTAATTTATCAACCCAAGAGACTAGTTAGGTGATTGGTAGTGGTAGTACCATTCATGTTATATCTCGGAGAGTATTCTTTTCATCTTACATACCGGGCAATTTTGGTGTTGTGAGAATGGGAAATGAGAATTATTCAAAAATTACAGGAAAAGGAGATGTACTTTTAAAGAAAGAGAATGGTATACGGTTGATCCTAATGGATGTTAGGCATATCCTAGATATGCATATGAACCTAATCTCGACAAGTAGATTAGATGATGAAGTTTTCTGCAATACCTTTGTTAATGGTCAATAAAAGCTCACTAAAGGTTTGGTGGTGGTGGCTAGAGGAAAGAAGCACTCTCAACTGTACTTTACACAAGTAAAGATCTCACAAGATACTGTAAACATATTGGAGAATGATAGTACGGTTGAGTTATGGCATAAACGACTAGATTATATGAGTGAGAAAAAACTCATTCAGCCAAGAAAAATGTGCTACTTGGATCAGATCAGGTCCATTTAAAGAAGTGCGCTGATTGTTTAGCAGGGAAGCAAAATAGAGTTACTTTTAAAACTTTCCCTCCTTTTAGAATGAAGAATGTATTAGATTTAATACACTTAGATTTGTGTGGATGATTGCCAAAGTCACTTGGTGGTGCTTAATACTTTATGACTTTCATTAATGATCATTCTCAGGAGACATAGTTATATCTTTTGAAAATCTAAAGGCTAGGTGTTAAATACTTTCAAGTAATTTCTTGCTTTAGCTAGGAGGTAGATAGCAAGAAGCTAAAGTGCATTTGAAAAAATAATGGTAGAGAATATACTCAATCATTTCATGCTTATTGCAAAGAGCATGGTATTCGGTATCAAACTACACCTCCAAAAACACAACAATTGCATGGTTTAGCTAAAAGGATGAACAAAACTTTGATGGAGAGAATCAGATGTCTACTATCTGATGCAAAGTTTCCAAAGACGTTTTGGGGTGAGGCCATGTTGGTTGTTGTTCATGTATTGAACCTTTCACCGTGTATTCCTCTATAGTTTGATACTCGTGAAAGAGTTTGGTCATGAAAGGATTTCCTATGATCATCTACAAGTATTTAAGTGCATATCTCAAAAGATAGGGTTAATTACATCAAAAGGTATCAACATTTTAGGGTAAGTTCATTTAAGGTATTAACATTTCAAGTTATTTAAAAGAGGAATCAATGTTTAGGGATAAATTCATTTAATATATAAACATTTCAAGTGGTGGAAAAAAAAGGTATCAATGTTTTGTAAAATGAGTCAAATAATATATTAATAATTGACCATTAATGAAAATTTAAAAAATTTAATTAGAAGCTAATCAAAACGTTTACACCTTAAAAGAACTTTGCAAAACATTGGTATTTTATTTAATTCACTTTGCAAAAACATTGATTCCTCTTTTTAACCACTTAAAACGTTGATACTTTAAATGAACCTACCCTTAAAAGTTGATGCTTTCTAGTATAATTTACCCCTCAAAGGATGAGAGGTCCAAGTTTGATGTCAAGACTGGACAATATGTGTTTAATGGCTATGGTTAAGATTAGTTTAGCTATAGATTTTATGATCCAGTTCAGAAGAAGCTGGGTAGAAGCCGTGATGCAGTGTTTACTGAAGATAAATTATTAAGGATGTAGAAAAGTTTTAGAAGAATGCTTCAGATCTAATGGTAGTAAGATGAGCCTAGAGATTATTAAAAGACCATTAACACCTCTAGTCTTGTTTATACACGCATGCGGAAGCTACAATGTAGGCTTTTAAATTGATTTTAAATTCACTTAACCAACTATTATCTTTTTTGCCAACTATATCTAATTCATGCAGTTATAACAATAATAATAAAGATATAAGGGAATGAGAAGATCATACTAGCATTTAACATGGAGTTTGGCTCCCCCTTAGCCTCCGTGGTCGACAAATTTCCTCACTCAAGGAGGACTTCACACTTCTCATTCAATCAATAAGATTTGCCTCAACAAGAGGACTTTAACAAATGCCTCACAAATGACGACTTCATTCAATGCCTTAACATATGAGGACTTCTCCTATTACCTCAAACACATGAAGACTTCACTAAAACACTCAATAAAATACAAATAAACATGTGAATTGTGTCTTACAATATTTGTCAACTAAACTCATTATGGCACAATTCACATTTTTATTTAAAATAATACAAATACAATTTGAGAGAGTGTTTTGAGATAATATCAACCTATTAAGCTGCACTCTCTTACACAAAAAGACTCTTAACACTTTTATTTATAAACACTCAAAGAAAGCTAGCCGTTGCTTCTTAAAATAACCACCAACAGTTGGGTTTCAAAGCTGTGACGACTATTTTTTAGCCTATTGGTGAGCTGGTCCAAATCCCCACTAGCTAGCCGATCCAAGCCTCACCCTTAGTCTCCCCCTCAATTACTTCATATCATTTTTAGTTCTTTTATAATTTGGAACGACAAGTTGGTAGGCTCTTGACAACTTCAACATGCTTTTGTATTTTAGCCATAACTTTTTCATTCAAATTCTGATTGAGGTGATTCAAGATCCAACGGAAAAGCTTAGAGAGAGCTCTAAAACTTTTATATGTTGAGTTTTAAGAGATTCTAAAAGAAATCAAAGCATAAAACATGCTTGAAGCAACCTGCAACAATAAGCATAAACAAAAAATACAAATGTAAATATGCACACATAGCTCAAACATATCACAATCAAGTTTTGCTTATTAAATGCAACTTGACTAAGTTTTGGAGCATTTGTGCAATACATTTTCTCATCAAAATAATATATTAACCTCCACATGGTTCAATAGAGATGATTCCTTCAATAATGGTACAAAGAGAAGCTGGAGATGAAGGATAAATTCACCTACGTTTAGACATTGCTGATCAAATCCTATAAACACATTTAAACAACACCCATCATAAAGTTTAGCTATGTTTAGATTTGACGGATAAGGATTAAGTATGTTTAGCCATACATAGGTGTGACCAGTACCTAACAATACATCACGTTTAATTCTCGCCCAATATAGCCATTTTCGCACCCAAATTTCTTTTGGCGACATTTCATTTTTAAACGTAACATATTTAATCTACAATGGATCTTTTACAATGTCTACAGGCCACATGTATCAAACATTACATAAAGTCTTTAGTAATGTTTTTTGTGATGCTTTGAGACTTTATTTAACGTAGTTACAACCCATTTTGTTGCAATGGCATTTGAGGGGTAAATTCATTTAAGGTATAAATATTTTGAATAGTTAAAAAGAGTATCAACGTTTAGGAAAGTGAGCCAAATAAGATATCAATAATTGATCATGCTAGAAAATCAAAGAAATTTAATCGAAAACTAATTTAAACATTAACAATTCAAATTAAACTTTGCAAAACATCGATACCTTATTTAATACATATTCCTAAACATTGATGCCTCTTTTTAACTATTCAAAACGTTTAAACCTTAAATGAACTTACCCAAAATGCTAGTACCTCATGATGTAATTTACTCTATTTGAATTATGTAGTCTACTAAAACATTTTATATTTTCAGCGACGGGTAGTGCACTCAATTGCCACGACATGGGAAACCACTGTCAAATTATTTTAAAGCAATGATTTTGAGGTATGAAATAGGTAACAGTTTTGAAATAAAACAGCAACTGTTTGTATAAATATATTACAACAATATTCAAGGTCGTCAAACTCGCGTTCTACGTAGAATCATCAGAGGGTCCGTAGAATTGGAATGTAAAATCGAGACATAAAAATGTAAGTTTCTACAATCTATATAAAACAGCTTTAAAAATTTATAGGTATGCTTATAGAAGTCATAAAAAAATTGATATATATATATATATAATATGTAAAAAAAAAATGAAAAATTGAGATATTTTTTCTATGATAACTCTTAATACATAATATAAAATTCATAAAAAAAGAGCAAATAAAGTCAAAATTAAATTCTTTTCTATTATTTTCTTTGAAAGAAGTTATGAACTAAAAGGAAATTAAAAATTTTAACATATATTAAATTCTTAATTATATAAATGAATAAATAACTTTTATTGTAAACTTTATATGACTCGAATTTAATAAATTTCATAAATGGAGAACATGAGAGCTGGGGGAGGGAGGGAAAGAGTTAGGGAGAGTATGTGAAAACAAAATTGAAATACAATAAGAAATATATTTCATCATAATAGTTGATCAGCTTGTAAAAATACGGTGTATTATTTTTATATTTTAGCTTATATGACTCAAATTGGTAAAATTGGTAAACTCGGTTAGAAACATAAGATTCTACCGAGTTTACTTGTAGGCTCGATTGAAATCCTAAGTTTCTACAAGAAAACGATTCTACACAACAAGTCAACTTAAAAGGGCCTCATAAGATCATAAACTCGTATAATCGTATAGGTAAAATCACGATTTTGACAACTATGACAGTATTTATGTTAAATTTGCAACAATTTCACCTATTGTTCATGCAATAGTTACAAAAGTCAATGCAACGGTTTATATTAAAAACAAATGATTTCATTATTTAAGCAATAGTTTATCAGCCATAAAAGGCAACGGTTTGTGTCATTAAAAAGTGACTATTTTCGTAATAATTATGAGTAATAAGTATTAATAATATTTACTATTTTTTATTTTGATAACGAAAAACCTACTAATATTACAATTAATGTTATTCAAAGAAAACTTTGAATAGAATAGCACCTATAAATCATAGCATTCTCTATGTACCAAATTAGTAACTACTCTAAAGCCATCATCATATAAAATAGTAACAACGTTTTCCGTAAGATGTATTGTTCAAACAAGCTATAATAAAAAGAAATTTAGTATGTGCCTTTTTACGAAGATTACAACATAGCTAAATCATACAATAGTGTCTTCAACATCACCATCCTACAAAAGAATAAAAGAAAACAACAAATTAGCGACAAATTCCTATATTTTTTTTCCCTAAACACATGAATAAGTTTTGTAATTATAAAAATGCTAGTGTAAAATATGAAATGGCAATTCTTTTTGGCAATTATACTATATTGCTCTTTCCTCTTCCAATACAAAAATTAAATAGAAACAATTCATACTACAAGCATATGTCTCATATATTATGAATTTTATATAGCTATCTGGGTTAAAGGACTATGTATGCCATTTGAAGATTGTGCATTATAGAAAGCACGTTGTTGATTTGGTGCACTACAAATATCACTAGGAGACCTTGTTATTGAAACCATGCTACCTAGAATGTTGTTCCATTCTTCATTCTAATTCAGCTTCGATAGCTCCTTACATTTTTGCATTCAATCTTACTTTGATAGATTCTATAAGATCCTGGAGTACTTTTTATACATATCTGATAAGTCTTTTTTATTAGATATTTTTCATAGAAATTTGAGCTCATTTTGGTATAATTTTGATTAAATTCCCATGAATCTTGTGTTTTTAGTGTAAATTGTTGTTTAAAAGCTCATTGAATCCAAAGAAGAAGAGATGAAATTTTATTAGATTTGGAGCAAAACAGCAAACAAAGTCAAAGTTGGACAAAGTCGAACCTTGCCCAAATCATCCCCGAGGCCAAAAGATGAAGTAAAATAGGAAAAATGGTATATTGCACGTCAACTTTGAGCCCTTGGCGTAACCCTCGATAATTGTTTTGAGGTGATTGAGCATCAATCTGCAGAAAAGGTTCTATTGAGTCTCAATATCAAGCCTCATATTTTAACCCTTGATAGCTGCTATTTGAAGACCAATTTTTGCTAGATTAATGTTGAACCTCAAGTCCGTGAGCTCTCCATGCATTCAAATTCAACCTTTAATAGATGGATGGATAAAAACGCAAGAACTCTGAGCATTTTAAATGTCGAGCTTAATTTCTTGATCATCTTGAGCCCTCGACCAAGCAGCAATATGTCCCGCGATAATCAAGCACATGATCAGACGCACGTGAGAAAAAGAAAGAATTTTGTTATAAAGAATTTGTCACGTCAGTAATAAAATCTTCATGATTTCTGTGCCTTAAGCCTATAAATAAATGGGCAAGTATTCGTTGGAAAAGCACTATACATTATTGTAAATTTCCCTAACATAGGTTAGAGAGAGAGAATTCTAAGGCTAAAGAAATCCATTTTCTTCTTGCTTTAGAGGACTCATAGTTATCTGGATAAAATCATTTTAAATCGGATGTTTGCAAGATTCTGATCTTTAATCAAATTATTCTTCAATCTGATTTTATTTCCTTAGAATTTTGTGGTTTAATGCTTAAACTCCTGGAGAAATAATCTTACAGCTTAGCTTAGGGTGTACGAATCCAAATTCTGATTCATATGATTTCAAATACACTTTCAAGTATAATTGACTGGATACTTGTAATTAGTAGCTTGCTTTGTTTTTATGGGTCTAACTGTGTGGTGCACATGTTTGATTTCAATTGAATAGACCGATAGGTTATTCTCTTAAATAGATATGTGGCTACTAATAGAGTTGATCCTATCTACCTCAGAGATGATGGGTGAAGACTTTCTATCCCTTGTTTTTAGAACTCATTGAGTTGGTTTTTCAAACAAAGGATTCTTGTTCTTTATACGGGTCCAGTATCTAGATCTAAAACTATTGACTTCGAGAGAAGTTTTAGTTTAATTTAGTGAATCCGATGTACAAATATTCCAATCAGACCACTCTCTCAGAGTAATTTCTCTTATGAAATCACCTGATAAGAAGTTAGTGTAGTAAACCCTGGGCTGTTTTTTTGCAAATGTTACAAACCCTTTTTTTCCAATTTTTCCTAGCAAATGTTTGGGAATATTTTCATTAACCTAGCCTAGCTTACTTATGTGTTTCTAAGTTTTTCCTTGACTAGATAATGGATGGAATGTGAGTACAGTAGCTACCATCGATCTCTTGGGATTTGACCTAATTCTTTTTATACTACTTCAGTAGGTGTGCTTGGCATGGATGTTGGAAGTTGCTAAACCGAAGTTGAAAAGAGCCAATTAGTTTTATAAATTTTGAAAACTTCAAATTCGAGTTGTGATTTTGAAAATGTGTGTTATACACCTCACCCAACAAGAAAAAGAAATCCAACCAATATCTCACTAGGTACTCCTTATTCTATCAAATCAAATCAAGTGACACATCTCCCGTAAAGTTTAACAAGCTCATTATTCTCTTTTCCTATAATATTAGAAAATACCTAAATCGTTTCGCTACTTTCTTCCACTTGTTGAAATCACTAAGATTGTGGTGTCTCGATTTGAGCCTATCAATACCTTAATCTCCCTACTTATTTGGGGGTTCAAAATATATGTTAGTTATTTGAGAGATAAAATAAGTTAGAAAGGTGATAGAGCTTCCTCTTTAACTATTTTTTTTTTTTCGTATCAATGGGTTTGTTTGGATTATCAAATTTTTATTTGTATCATATCTGAATTTAAACTACATCTATAATTCGTCTATATCATATCTGTTTGGTTCGTTTATGAGTAAACCTATCTGTTTTTTATCAATATCTATTTCATAACAAATATCCGTTTGAAAACGATAAAAATATGGTACCAAAATGACTAAAATATGACGAAATAAACATACCCAAAAGCATCTTATGAGAAAAACAAAAGCAAAACAGAGAAAAGAAGGTGTTCAAAAGACTTAACTTTAAAAATAATTAAGTATTATTATATTCTGAAATAATTAATTCAATTGTATATACTTTTAGCATTGATACAAAATATAGAGATGACCGGTGACCCCACCCGTTGATTACACAATTGTCACCCCAATTATGGATACATCAAAACTCAACGTTTCCTCGGGTTTGCTAAGTTTGACTGAATATGAATATCATCCTTATAATACTGATTACATAAAATATACTTATATGATTAAAATTTTTCACAATGTCCTGGTTTCTTGTGATCATGATCTAGATAAAAGATTTATCAGTTAGAGCAACCAATTCGTTATGTCTTTGTAAGCTGTGAGTACACTCCTTAACTAACCCGCGCGGACAACATTGGAATCCATCACACTTCGTCCATATAAAAAATTGCACTTTCTTTGTGTGGTTTGGTTGTTGTCCCACCTCTCCACTTTGTGGCAACGAATCCGTTAAATGATAGCAAGCAAAGCAACCTTATCATATGCGCATACATAAGTACACATTTTATGTTATAGGAGAAATTTACAATTTTTATATGGGCATATTGTAGATCAATAAAATTTTTTTAACAAGTATAATTGAATATATAATTTGTTACTGGTTTCATTATGTGCATTTGAAATCACTGGTGTTATTATCCAACATGGTAGATGAAGTGATAGAAATATCAAATCTTTACTAGGTTCTACCTATACCTACCCGACACCCCACTTTTAATGAATATATTTTTCCTTGTAAACTCATTTTGGATAAATATTTATTACTCGTTTATTTCGTTGTAATTGCAATTCCATTACATCCTTATTTTTTATAGAAAACTATTATAGTTTTTGGTTGATCCAAATTGAGATTCCATAATGAATTTTTATTATATAAAAAAAGAAAAAATTAAATAACCATCTTTTACTAAAACCTATGAGTAACAATTCAATTCTTGAATTGTATATTGCCAAAATAATTCCATTTTAATAAAAAAAATTAACAAATAAAAATCCCATTACAACTCTATTTTATTCCTTGATAATAGTAATTTCATCATAATCTTATTCATTTAACGAAATGAGC
Organism: Combretum micranthum; assembly: GCA_024138025.1. Classification (NCBI taxonomy): domain Eukaryota; kingdom Viridiplantae; phylum Streptophyta; class Magnoliopsida; order Myrtales; family Combretaceae; genus Combretum; species Combretum micranthum. The sequence continues at coordinate 149,432 of JAMXBD010001782.1, forward strand.
GGGCTATTAGTATTTAAGATTGATGTATGGAATACTAATCTCATTATAAGCAACTAGATAAAAATTTGATATGCACCTCACTGGAAACATAAAAACTTGAGATAACAAATATCTACTGGCTCATTAAATGCAATACAACCAGTAAGTATTCTTCTTCTTCTTCCTTTTTTTTTTTAACACTCCACGTATATATATATATATATATATATGCTCTTCTTCATGTATTGGTACTAAAATTCAAAAATAAAGGAAAAATATAATAAGAAGAGCCCCGTCGCCGTGTCCAATAGTGCACTATATTGCGTAACATGCTTTAATAAAGACTAAAATAAGAGTCTCAGATATACGAAGGCGATGATGAGGTCAAAGAAAGCCACAGCAAGAATATATGTTGTGGAGGAATCTAAGAAATCGTCCTTATTCTAGGATTTGAGGTGGTTTGTTATGTTTGACTCCTCTTGTTTTTTTCCACAGAATTCAGTTAAACCGCACTTCTCTAATTGAAGTGACATGATATCACATTGGTAGTGGTGAGGTTGGTGGTCTCTTAGGGTATGGATTAAGTCACCATTTTAACGGGTTTAGTTCACCCACTTAACGCCCTAACCATCCCCCCCACTTCCCTTATTTTAAAACTGCTTCACTTGATAAGCTCGTGAAAGGGAAAGGGACCTTTTTTTTTTATGCTTTTTTAAAGCTCAAAGAGGACATCTGAAGTCAGTTATTTCCTAAAGCTTGAGATTTGAGAAATTTAAAATGTGTAAACAATTAGAAAATGTCATGCTATAATTCTATGGTCTATGCTGATCTTTGCAAGTAAGATTTCACTAACAACCAACCTTTTTGGTTGGGCTGTTGCCTGCGTTTAGTGTAGTGAAAAAAATAATGTTATTTCCTTTCCATCACCTCGTTTTGATCGAATATCATAGAGAAAAATATTGATAGATTTTTGTTATAGGATAGAGCCCATGTTATTTTCAATTTTACTTTTAATTTTATTTCTTTAAAAGGATGATATAAGGGCATAATTGGTATCTCACAAAGAAAGTTTACATAGGATCTGATGTCTTGTGAGAATTTCGTTTTGAAATCTAAAAGATAAGGACATTTTTTTTAAGTGGAATAAAAATCATTGTCTAAATAAACGAAGAAAATCATTACAAAAATAAGGGGGAAAATTCATTATTAGATGGATAGAAATTTTTGTGTTTAAGTTATCCTTTTTGATATAAAATCAGGTAAAATTACCATAGTCTTTGACCATCATTTCATTGTGGTTAACTGAAGTCACTGGTTTTTACTTTAACCTTCGTTTTTACCAAGACAAGTGCTCTATATTGTCATTGAAAGATTAGTGATTATGAGCACCACGAATTTTCTCTCCGTCTCTGTCACACACACACATAAAACTATCGTCAAATCAGATGTAAATTAAATTAAATTAAATGCATGCGTGTAATATGGATAAAAGGGTGAGTTAAAGGTATGGGGGAACACTCCTAAGTCCTAACCCTATCAGATTTTAGATTATAGAGTCTAATGGTTTCATTCTGTGAAGAGATTGTTTTCATTCCCCAAACTCATCATTTTCCAGCCCCCAACTCACATGGGTATGCATGCACGCACATATATAAAGACTAGTTGCTTAAAGACCAAAAGTGAATGCTAAGACTGCAAATGAGCTGAACAAAAGTTAATGCTATGACAACAAACGAGCTAAATTGTTTGTGAGTAGCTTAAGCTCAGTTTACTGTAAGCTTGGTTCGGCTCGAACTCAATTAGTAAATGAGTTGAACTAAAGTCCAAAGTAAAGTTATTTATTTAAACAAGTTGAGTTTGAGTTTTGATTTAAGCTTGTGAACTGGCTCATGGATAAGCTCGTTTAGGTTTGTACACAGGCTCGCAAGTAAGCTTGTTAACAAGCTTATTAGCATATTTTTAAGTTTTATATTTATGATATATTATATATAAATATATATAATTAAAACAACCAAAGTCAAAAACTAATTTCTATTTAATATTCATGTATATATATTTATAGCAATACTTATATATATTATTTTTAAGTTTGAAAGAAATGAAAAATGAGTTATCTAAACGGGATGAGTCAAAGCTTAAATTTCAGGTTCGATAAAAAACTTGTTAACTCAAGCTTGATTCGTAAATGAGCTAATATGGAGTTTAGACTAAAACTCGTTTAGCTAAACAAGCTAAACTTGAACCTAAATTTTAGAGTTGATAAAAAGCTTAACTCGAACTCAAGTTCAATAAATTTTAAATAAGCCAAGTTTAAGTTTTCAAAAGTTTAGCTCGGCTTATATGCGGCTCCAATGAATATTACATCAAATTATATGTATGAGTAAAAATAGTTTACAATATTAGTTGATCATGAATTTGGTAATCCGTGTAAAATGATATGCCATAAGTAATTTATTAGATTAGACTATTTTTATTTTGGGATTCTTAACCTAAATCTTTATGATAAGAATCTAAAGGTTATCAATTATAAAAGTCCAGTCATTCACTATGAATGGATACTTATAATTTGCCTAGTTGATAAATCTAATAAAAATACCTAATGGTACAAAGTTAATTGAATAAGATTATGGTAATTTCTACAACCTGTTTTAATGTTTTGATCATGATTAGATATAAATTTCAATCCTTTATTAACTAATAAAAATTGGTCATGAAAAAAAGAGTATGAGACAAGGGATTTCTTCTGAAAATGCTATATTAAAAAACTTAATTCAAAAATCTTATGAAAAATATTTATATTCCAACTTAAGAAGATGGTGGAAGTAGACATCATCATGGGTCGGTTTCGAACCGGGAACCGACCTGACCTGTTACCGGCGGTTTTTGAATCTAGAACTGGCCTTGGAATGGCGTATCTGAACCGATAAAGGATCCGTCGGTTTTGGTGGGTCCTTACGGTTCCATCCTTAAAAACTGCATGACTCGGTGGTTTTGAAATTGCCCATTCAAGAACCGGCAAAATCGGCGGTTCTACACCATAAAAACTGTAAAAAATGTAAGAAAAAAAGAAAAGAAAATTATAAAAAATTGTAATTATAAAATAAATATTTAAAACTATTTTCGCATAAATAATAAAAATTTTATTTCTTATTCACAATATTTAATGTGTTATTAACAACACAAGTAATAAATACATTTGAAATCACATATTATTAAATTTATACAGACTTCTAATCAAAGTAGACTTTCTTTCTTAATAATGTGTGATTCGTTTTTTGTTATTGAGAATTATTTATATTTTGAGTATTTTATAGTATCACATTGCTAATATAACAACTAAAAAAGTGCAAGTGATTATTTTAAATAAATACATAATTATAGAACTTCTTTTAACTAATGCTATGAACAATTATTGTTAGGCTCAATGTTATTTCAAGTTAAAAGTTTATTTTGCATTTTTTCTTAGTTAAATAAAGTAAATTATTTAATTGGTTTTTTATTTTTTTCATGGTTCTCAGTTCCTCTAGAACCAGAACCGAATCATGGGAACCGGCGGTTCCTAAGAATTGGGACCGGACCGGCTTCCACGAGTCCAGTTCCGGTTCCACCACTTTTGAAACCTGGAACCGGAGGTTCGGGTCCGATTCTAGATCCAAACCGAATCGTGACGATGTCTAAGTAGAAGTTTCTAAAAATAAAAATGGTTTTATAAAAACCCTTAACTTAACCATTAAAATCTAACTAAGATAATATTGTCACAATGGATTGAAACATGAGGTATCATTTATCTATATCTTTAAGATAAACGACTTGTTAAATAAATAATTACCCACGAAACCCACGTCATATAAACACGCGATGATAATTTTGATAAAGTGATTGTGGTCTTCTTCAAAACATGCATGGATCACATGATGTCCTTTTGCATGTGAATTTCTGCGACAAAGTCACCACTTTTTTGAGTTTAAGCATGCAGTTGTGGAAAAAGTGAAAATAAACTTTGTCGCTCATGTTCTTGCCTAAAAACATAAAAAAGAAAAGAAAAGGGAAAAAAAAAAAAAAACTTTGCTGTGCATCCCTGACAAATAAAGAGAAAACAGTGGGGACCCATTGGCATCGGTCTAGTACCTGGTTGCAGAAATCAAACATTAAGTAAATACAATCTCTCCCTCCCTCCCTCCCTCCCTCTCTGTATTTTTCCTTCTCCGTTCCTTTATCATTAAAATATCTCCCTCTCTCTCCATTATATATCCATGGTTTCTCCATATTGGCAATCATGTTCCATGCAATTATGATCCAATCTTATTAATATCCTCTATCTATAAAAAGTTTAAAACCTCATAAATATTTCATTAACATGTTGAACTACTTAATCTTAAACTATGCCACAAGAATCTATAAATTAAAGTTTGAAAAAATTACAAATTAACCCCTCTAAATTTTACATAGATACTGATTTACTCTCTAAACTTTTAAAGTGAGTTTTTTGACGTCTTAACTTTCCAAAATTGACAAAGTTAAAGATATTTAATATTTTTTGTTAAAACAAAACAGGAAATTGCAAAATAATCCATCAAACTTTCACAAATGTGTAGATTCACCCAATGAATTTTCATCTATGTATAAACTTATCCTCTTAAATTCATTAAAAAATATTAATCGTCCTTAACTGTGCTAATTTTCTTAAGATTAAGGGATCAAAAAGCTTACTTTAAAAGTTAAAGGAGTGAATTTGTACACTGATAAAAGATTAGGGGATAATTTCCAAATTCCCTTAAAGTTTTATAGAGTACAAATGATGTTTCCTCTCCATGACAAAGGTTGCAACTAAGATAAAAATAAATATAATCTATGCCTAAACAAGAAAACAACCATCATAATGGGTATATCAACCAGTGTAATTAATATACCCTAAATTTAGGGATGCGACTGAAGTGGTTATGTGTATGTCACGTAAGTCTTGTTGATCACATGTGATCGTTTCAAAGGACTGATAAATAGAAAAACACACCTTATGATGAATTAAAGAGAATGATATAGAGGTAAATAAGCATATTTAGAATCTTGAATGCACAAATAACAGACATGGGAGTTAAGGAAATCTTGAGTGTCAACTTTATAGTTGTTGAGCAATTGAGATAATCTATTTACCTGGATTGCTTGTTGTATCTTTTAGAGTGGATATCCTTATCTTTAGAGTTTCTAAAACTTTTCAATATGAAAGCATGATTCATTACATTTAGAATTTCGAACATCATGACATTCATCAAATCATCTTTGATGATTATATACGAGAATAAATTTATCCATTTAAAGGTTATTTAGGGTTTGTTTATTGTGTCGTCTTTCTCTAGTTTTGACTTCATCTTTTTGTTGTTTTTAAATAGATTATTTGTCAAAATAAATACCAATGAAAAACAGACTATCCAAACAAACTCTTAATAAGCTCATTATGAGTTTAGGACTAATAACTATCTTAAGTTACCATGAGAGTTCCCTAAGAAAGGTTGATAGTGGATGCACTAATATAATGATTCTTGTTTCAAGTTTACCAAGACAAGTATACCTAAGTAATTCCAAATATGGACTAGACTCATTGTACCTATCACTCAACTTAATAAGTGAAGCCCAAATAAATAACGGGCTTAACTTAATAGAAATATTGCCTTCTGCACAACATAGCCATTACTAATGCAACAACAGTCAATTACTATTTCACTTAGGACTAACAAATAACATAATCTTAGTGCTCCAATACTTGGAGTATCATAAACTTCCAACTCATATGTAAGAACATACTTTACCCTTAGCAAAACAACAATCAAATTTCTTCAATCACTATTGATCCATGTCTAATTATGTCTTAGATCATCATCAACAACAATAAATTTTCAATAAGTATTTTAAACATAAATTTCGTCTAATCAGTTGTAATTTACAAAATCAATTAATTTTTATAGCTTTGAATGGAAGGGAAAAAGGGAAAGGGGAGGGTATAACTCACTTTTTTTTTCTTAAACAACTCTACACAAAAAGGCTTACAAGTACTTACTTCCTACAAGATTAACAAATTTTCTTCATCAAATAAGAAAAACATGCATTTAATGTAATTAGTTATAGTGCAAAAATCTAAGAAATTAAAAAGAAAAAGAGAAAGATATTCACACCTTAAAAAAGTAAAATTATGATGTCAATGGCTTATATAAGCACTTAACTATTTAATTACAATAGTATTATATTATAATAGTTTACATCTATAGCATTTTTAAAGTTGCAAATGAGCTAAGCCATATCTACCCATGTTTTTAAAAGTTTAGGCTCAACTCATTTAAAAAATCAATGAGTTCGAGTTGAGCTGAGCTTTTACTAAGTTTGAAAAGTATAAGCTTAAACTCGAGCTCATTAAAAATTTGTAACCTCATTTAGCTTAACAAGCTTGAAGCGTGAGCTCATACTCGTTTAGCTTTTGTTTTAGTATAATATAACATTATACTAGCATATTATTAATATAAATATGTATACATAGTGGAGTAATATAAATAGTTTGTAAGTCTGTTTACTAGTCAATCTGTGTGAGTTTAAACAAAAGCTCAAACTTAATTGATTTAATGAAATAGACTTTATTTTGAGTTTAAGCTCAACTCATTCAACTAAACAAGTTTTAGTTTAAACTCAAACTCGATTCGCTTGCTAAATGAGGTTAAATCAAATTGGGTATAGAGCAAATCAAGTTTGAATTGTTTCTAAGCAACCGAAGTTATTTAAGGTGATGATATTGTTTATCATAGCTCCTCTCAAGAACCATTATATGTTATATTTTATTACGAAAAGAAGAAACGAAAAGGAAAAACAAAGGCTCTGATCGTTTTCGTCCAATCCCACCAATGGCAATGGAATAAAGGGGTGAAGTGGAAGAGAGCAGAATCGGATCTTATCGACTGGCTCTACTTGACTACTCGAAACCCTCTTGGACCAATGCAACAAGCTTACAAATTTCTCTGCCGCTCCCTGCTCCACACCATCCAGGACAATGAATGCATCATAAAAGTCAGCCATCGACACAGCGAAGGTCAGGTCGAGTCGATAGAGGTAGACCCTAATTTTAAACTTCTACCATATTATGCAAAGAAACATAATTTGATTAAACTTAGCAACTGATTTGTCATTCCTAAATTGTGCATAAAATTTTGGATACGTATCGTCTTGGGAAAATTACAGCGATTTTCCTTCGAAAACTAAATATAAAGCATTTCCAAATCTATATGATTAAGTATCAAGGGGATAAGGAAAATAAATATTTAATAAAAAAATTAAAAATATATTATGTGATCGAAAATAATCCTAAAAATGAACCGATCTCTTTAGGAAACAAGTTCAATAAAATTGTTATAAATTTGTCCCTTTTGAAGGACAAACTCAATATAGGTTGGACTCTTTTCCTTTTTAAGAGATAGGTTCAATATAATCCAAACCTGTGTTTTGAAGATACAGGTTTAATTTGGTTATATTTGAGATTATTTTTTATCTGATAGTATTTTTATAAATTTTTATCAAAAGATTTGTATACATTTTCCTTTTTTTTTTTTTTTTCTAGTAGATTATTATCTTTCCTTAACCCAAATACTAAAAATCCCTTAGTGTTGTTTTATTGAGATATTCGTCCCATCATATAATGAATTGTCTAAGTCTACCAAGTGTAATGTGTCTCTACATATCTATATATCAAGTCATCATTTGTTTCGAAGTTTTGATAAGTGTGAAAGGATAAAATACAAGCCGAGGTATCTGGAACAATATGTTCAGTAGGAATTTTGGTTTAATCAATTTAGCAACAGCTCATAAATAGTTTTAATAAAAAAACAAACAAGCACGTTTATAGTTGTCAAACAGATACTACTGATCTAACAAAAAGACATCACGTAAATAGATGGAGAAAGCATGAACAAAATCATCCTGGAATATTTTCCTCGAACTCATTCTTGAGATTTTGGAGTTGCTGGTAGCTCGAAGCTAGTAAGTTAAAATTTACCTCACAAAAACACAAAACAACAAAGCTTTAGTTCTTAAATTTAAAAGCACTGAAACACAAATGTTTCTTGTTTAAACCCTAATAGATTCTCCACTATTGCAAGATTCAAGGCATTCAATTGAGATCATATTACCTCACGAGATTTGAAGATTGATTACTTACGCATCAGCATGCAAATAAGTTGTAAAGACCGCCCACTTAACCCAAATATTAAGTGTGCCAAATTTCTCGACCACGCATAATACCCAAATACTAGGAACAATATTCAAGTATTATACGTAAGGTCGTCTTAAAAAGAGATGTTTGTAATGGCTACCTGTTTAAAATAGATATAACATTCATATGCTTAGAATTAGAAACATTACCACTACGTAGGTAGTGGGTCATTAACTATATACAAGTCATACATAATATATTTATACATTACAACTTCCCAAGGATCATATAAATATAGAGATCTCACTTACAACCCAACTATATTACAAATACAATTCAACTCAAAATACATTCTAAGGCATAACAAATAAGCCTAAACACTTCACAAAATTTTACATCAAAAGGAATCCTAAGCATATACTAGGCCTCTCTCCTAGTCATCCATGGAGTCTTCTCAATCAGTCCCATAGCCCATATCGTCATAGAACTTGTCATCAAAATCACCTGTAAGATAGCAGCATGAGCCAAAGGCCCAATACACAATAATGCAAACAAAAACATATGCCAAGCACACTTAACTAAATGCAATGCAACATTCCATCATCATTTCATTATGTTTAGTTAAATAGGCAGAGATAACATTGGAGTATTCAAACTCCGATTCAAGCCTGGGATTTTGGGGTTTCTGAGTAACAGCAGCTGCTCAGGGGGTTGATATAGATAGATCGGATACCTATATCTCCTATATCTAACCGATAGAGAACAATAGCTTCATCTAGGGTTCACACTCCTTTATACAATCCACTTATCCCGGTCTATAATATCAATTAGTTCAACGGTCCCATAACCGTGGACTAAAACATATTATTTCCTCCCAACCCTAAGTAGAGAATATACTGATACAGTTAACCCTATTAGCTACCCACTTAGCCAATAAAAGAAACCACAATTACATCATGGTGAACCATTGCATCATAGATTTGAGTCATTGCATCATGACAAAGGATTAGGCTAAGTGCCTAAACTACCATGCCATTGCATCATGACAAGGTTGTCGCTCCTCGGATCCGGATTCAACGACGTAAAGCACAACCAATTTCAATATCTTTTCATTAATCTTTGATTAAGGTCAAATTGGTATATGCCTATCCTAAGCAACAATCAATCAAAGTATTATGTACCCGATTTGATTCGGAATTCAAAAGAGGGTCTCCAACTGAGTATCTATCTCTGTTTCACATAAATAAAATCATATTAACAATACTATCCTAAGCCAAGCTTATATCAACTAGTTTAAAGCCTAGGAAATCATAGGATCTTGATTAAAATCATTCAATCATAATATGATTTATACATATCATACAATCATCATACAAGTTCAATAATAAATCATAAAATTACATTAACTATCAAACATAAGCTTTTAGCTTTATTTAGAGAATGGAGCAGCTGGAAAGAAATGAAAATTCGGTTTTGATAAATTTTTATTTTGTAAAAACTCAAAACATGAAAGTTTTAGATCTCTTTTTAAGCTTTCTAACTCAATTTGAATCACCTCAATCGAAAGTTGGATGAAAAAGTTATGATTAATTTACAAAACAGTATCGCAACAGGAAAGAAATCCGAGAGCGCAACACCCTTAGAAACGGGGTCATTTTGGAGGCCGTTTGAACTCAGGGAAAATGAAATTTTTGATCCGAGAGTGCAACACCCTTGGAAACGGGGCCGTTTGCTCCAAACACCTCCAAATGGGGCCGTTTTGATAGGTGTTTGACAGTTTTACGAAATTTTTCAAACTTTAACACTTTTAACTTGAAAAAAAAAAAAACAACTTTTCTCAACTCCTAACATGTCCTAAACCTTATGCAAACTTCATACAACACTTCTTATACATTTAACAACATAAAACAAGAGTGATCTCCACTCCTCAACATCAAACAAGTTCAACACTACTCTACAAGAACAAACTCTTTTCATCAACTTTCACCAACCCTAGCACACTTCAAATAATTCTAATACTTATCATACTTCAACACTTCAATTCCAAACCACATGAAAGCCTACTACAACCTATCTACAACAACTCAAGCATTGTAAAGCTTTCCTAACAACTCTAAAATATTCAAGAATTTAGCATACCAACTACTTATATTATACCACACATGCATATTTCATGATTAAGAGGGAAATAAAGCATCTCAAACATCAAATAAACTTACTCAATGTATATATAAGGCTTGGGGAAGGATTTTTGGTGTGTTGAGTCCAAGAAAACTTGATTTGGGTCTTGAAAATTTTTGGCCTTCTTGAGTTACAATTTTCTTTCCTTTGTTCTATTTTGGATTGTCTAATGGTGCAATTAAACTTTGATATCTACTTAATATTGTTGACTTTTGAGGAGGGTAGATTTGGGAAGGCTTGGGCCTTATTTGGGCTTAGATTTGGACTTAAGTTTGGCTTGAGAGGGCTTTAAAAAAAAACTGCTATGTTTAGGATTTTATTTAGGCCTAAAACAAGCTTAAATCCAACACATATAATTCATTACAATAACAATTAACACTAACATGATAATTTCTAACATGAATAAACTATCAACCTAGATATGTTTACATAGCTTATTATCTAATCACATATGTTATAACACACCCAATATTATAAACACACTAATCCACTCAAACACATACACACATATAATTATCAAATTTAGCATGCATTAATATATATTAAAATTATGGCTATTTCATAAGTTTTCTTTGTAGATGAGCACATTTGACACTTTTTAGATCTGGGGCTTCTTTTAAAGAGTCGAGATAGGAAAGGAGGAGTGATAGTGTAGTGCGATATTTTTCAGTGGTTGTCTTTAGTTGATTTATGTGTTCGGACATTGTAAATACGAGTACATTGTTAGACTTAATAACAATTGGGCCTAGGTATTCTTTTGATTGTTGTGGCAAGAATTTGGGCTTGTCATTAGCTTATCATAACAAGTCTAACAATTTGGTTTCGCACCACTTTGGTTTCCAAACTTTGCAAAGACATTTATTGTTGAAACGGATGCCTTAGGATCAGGCATGGGGGTTGTTTTGCACCAAGACAATCACCCCATAGTTTATTTTAGCAAGAAATTCACCTTGAAATTACAAAAAGCTAGTACCCATGTTAAGGATTTGTTAGCTATTGTGGAAGTAGTCAGAAAACGGGGTCAACATCTTGTGTGATGCCATTTCATTATTAGAGTAGACCATAAAAATCTCAAGGAATTATTAACACATGTTATTCAAACTCTGCAACACCAACAACTATTAGTCAAGCTTTTAGGCTATGACTATGAAATTCTATAAAAGCTAGGCGTAGAAAACCGAGTAGCGAACTCAATGATGTTTTCTAAGGAGTTATTGTTTTTAGCACTAACCATTCCTTTTTTTGATTATTTTTTATTGTGTTTTGAAACAGGTACTTTCTATAGAAGCTCAATGGTTAACTTTGGTAGAACAAGTGCAAAGAGGTGATTATATTCCTTGGCCATTAATTTATAAGGATGAGTTGTTGTGGTTAGGATCTCGAATATTTTTAATGGACAACTCCACTATTATTCCAATTTTGCTAATGGAATTTCATTGTACCCCAATTGGTGGTCACTTGGCTGTTAAAAACATACAAGAGGCTATCCCTTTCATTTTTTTTTTTTGACAAGGAACAAAGATTGATGTTGTAGATTTCATTAAAAAATGTCATGTGTGTCAACGGGTGAAGTATTTGACTTCAGTTCCACAAAGCTTACTATAATCATTACCAATTCCACAAAAGGTGTTTAAAGATATTTCCATGGATTTCATTATAGGTCTACTGGTTTTCACTATTTACATCTAATATTTTATTTGCCCATAGTGTGTTGTTTTTTATTCATCCTATTTTTAAAATTGAGGAGGTAAACATCTAAATCTCTAAAATATATTCTTCCAAATTCTATTTTGTTATATTGTTTTAAAAAATAATAATTATACATAATCAAGATTACATAAAATCAGAAAAAAAAGTGCTTCGCTCTTGTTTTTTTTTTTCAATATATTTTTAGTTTTTGAATATTTTATTATACATCACTTATTTTATTTTATATTTTATCGAGTGCAAAATATCATATAATGATTTAAAAGCTTTTTTTTAAATTGAAGTTCTAGATAAAAAATATATGCAAGATAGCCTTTGCATATATATATATATATATATATATATGTATATGTACTACAAAGAGAGCGTATTTTTTAATTACACAAACTTTTGCTGCTAAAAAAAACGCATATTATGCCCATCATCCCTGCCCTATGGGTTTTCTTTTCTACAAAATTTAGGGGCAATAGTCATCACATTTTTATTGTCTACTCTAATTTGATTATTGCTACCGCATTTTTTGCTTTGTAATTGTTTTTATAAGAGGAAATTTTGATTAAACTCTGAAGGTTTGCAATCAGTTCTTCATCAACGAATAAAAAATCAATTTTAAAACTAGATAGTCTTTCAATTGTGTTTGTTTTTCTACCCAACATGGAATCTTTCCTAACTAGAGTGTTGAAAATCATTCCACGTTTACATTAGAATTTTTTCGAAGTCATTTTAACCCATTTTTTTGTAAGAAATGTATTCGTTTTTCATCATAAGACTCCATTTTCTTTTAATCTGCGCTACAATCAATGAATTTTGTTTCTCTCGGAAAGGGCAAAAAGAGAAAGAAGGCTGCTAACATGGTCGGAATGTTCATCGGGGTTGGGAAGGGAGCTATGAGCTATCAAAATGTGATGGTAATTAATTACACAAGGGTTTTGTCCTGCAATATCACTTCTCAAAGTCAATGTTAGATGTTTACTAAAATTTGCTAAGTAGTACTCCCATTTAATCGAGGTCAATCAGACTGTGCCATGTCGGTTGTACTAGCTGCTCATACGATAGGTCGAATCATTTACTGGGCATTTCATGTCTGTCGATTTTTGCACATGTAGCATGCGCAAAACCGTAGCAATTATTTTAAGAACTACCAATTTAACTATCATATATATTAAAATATTATAGTTCCTTGTCATGTGCCTATACACATGACTTATAATATAAGATTTTTTTTTTTTTTTGGCATTGGAGGACCACTTGCGCTATGTTTCATTGAGGAATCAGATTAGGAGGGGAAGGAAACTGAAGTTTTAAGAGAGTTTTTCTCATTTGAAAAATTAGGAAAGAAATGGAAATGAATGGATTTGATGGGGAAAATTCGCTTGGCCTGCAAAAACCATTTTGTACAAATTTGGAAATATTTAGAAGGATATTAATATTGAATTGTCTTACCTATGGTATACTTTAAGGAAAATTTCATGATCTGCTTTTTTTTTTAATTTTTTTTACAAGGAAAATTCTATAAGTTATTTAATAACTCAAATTATATCAAATTGTGATCACACTATTGAAATATTTATCATTTTAACTTATAAATATATAATTCAATGGTTAGATAATTAATAGTTTTACTTATAGAATCATAAAAATTCACATCTATTAAAGCATATGCACTTTTATGAATTTTTTAATAAAATAAAATCATATGACCTTCTCTAAACTTATAATCCCCACCCCACTCACATAGCTCTCCCTATTTGCTTCCAACTTCTCAAAAATAATATAAAAATTCCCATTATGAATATTATTATTAATGTCATATTTGATATCTAAATTCAGCATGTTTTCATAATTAATTACACAAAATTTAAAAATTTCAATTTACTCATTAATACCTTTATATTTCAACTAATTACTGATACTTTTCAAACCATTAATCAACTTGATACATGCATGCTTATTAGAAGGATTTTTTATCCCAGAAATTAGAAGGATAAAATTTTAAGTCGAATAGTACCGAATCTCTTGTCACTGGCAATTTGCAATTTTCGCAATTAATTGATATTAATGTGTCAAAGTCTCCAAATTTAAAGGAAAAATAGTTACTTCGATATAACCCGAAGATTGTTATGATACCATCATCAGTGACAATTATGTCAAAAAGGATGATGCATGTTCAGACATGTTTCATATACATACATTTCAACTTTTGAAATCCAAAATATCTGCTTCTGATTTTATTCCAACTAGACATGCCCAAGTCGAGTCCAAACCAGGACCCGGCCTAGCCTTGCACTGGATTTGAACTGTGTGAACCCTATCGAGTGGGACGGGTCATACCCACGAAGTGGACCCACTAGGTCCATGGGTTTAATGCAGTCCATATGGTTCCACCATGAAAAAATAAAAAAAAAATTCAAAAAATTAATGTAAATGGGACTGCAAATCCATCCCAAATCTGATCCTCCTTCTCGAGGTGGTTTTGGATTTCTTATTTTTGGATCTAGACCCGACGAATCAGGTCATGGGTCAGATCCGACCCATCCTAGAGGACATGTCTAATTCCAATAGTTGCTCTACCTAAAGATTGTTCTTTCGCTTTACAAGCAAATGGTTATGCCATCTAGGAAAGATGCTAGGACGATAGGAGCCTTTACATAGTTTTGAGGATTTCGATCCTTCTAAGTCCTTTAATTGATATTTAATGGGTTAAACTACAGTTAAAGATCATCCTATTGGAAGGTGTTTGACATAGATTCTATACTAAGGATCTCCCATCTAGAGGTCTTTAGAAATAAGAGAGATTCTTCAATTTTTTGTTAGATCTTAAAAAGTAAGCTTTTTTACATTTTTTTTATAATCATTTAATATTTTATTTTATTTTATTAAGTATATTATATAAAAGTACAGGTGACTAATAAAATCTAAAAGATTTCAAAGAATTTGTATGAAAGAGCTTTTCCTCTAACCTATGACAGAAGTCAAATGGGACGGTATATGTCTTAGTCGTTATTTTTCCCTTGGCTACTCGCGAGCCTTATGCGCCCTTTCGATTCATCAACGTTATGGGGTCAATGTGCAAAGAATGAAGTGTTTGGTTGCGCGAGATTTCATGTAAAATGGCGGCAAAACTTATATATGACCCACCATGTTATCCGCAATCATGGGATCGGCTTTAGTCTTCTCAATACGTTTGAAGTTTTGGAGAGATCAGTGTCAAAGCCAGGTTCTGGAATCTTGTTACTTTTTCTGTTCTAAAATATCAAAGACAATAGTGGTCTTTAATATCTGAATTTTCAATATTTTTATAATTTATTACTTTTTACTTTCCCAAAAGAATCAATACTTTATTCACAAAAAAAAATAATTAAAGAAATTTACAATCCATTTGGAGCATCCATATCATCTAAGAGCCTATAGGGTTCTTAAAGTGTCACATAAATATTTTAGAATTTTTTTTTTCTTTCTGAAGAACCTTACCATTTTATCCTAGGTCTGTTTCTTTTATCATATTCTGGTTATTTTGATATCATATTTATTATTTTCAAATAGATTTTTTTCAAAAAATAGATACCAATAAAAAAAACTAATAGTATATCAAATAATACACTACAGATATAATATGATACAGATAAATTATAGATGCATATCAAATACTGATACGATAGATAAAAATGCAACAATCCAAACAAACATAATATGCAAACTTCAATTGATCAAAACTTAAACCATAAATTTTCAATTTAAGCTGGTTCACCTCATTACGCTACTTATTGCCTAACATGGTTTCATCTCAAATGTTGTTTGGCTTCATTATACAATGGATATATGTTGCATTGATTAACTAAGATATCCATTGCACTAAAGGGTCTCTCTTATGGTATTTGTTGCATGAGCTAATTTTTGCTAGTAGAGATGGCTCCTGCAAACACAGAAAAAACGATTAGAGGGGTGCTAGAAGGTTGTACAGTGCAGTCACTCTGATGCTTAAGTCAATCCGTGGGTAAGAATGATATATCTATGATAAGATAATAAATTTTTTTCTCGTGCCCCTTCCCTTATAGTGTTTAAGATCATACCAACTGACCTGGAACTCGAGTTGTTGGGGATGCTTGAGTTGAGGAGCTGGGGCTTTGAGGGTGTGGCTGAGTTGATTACGTCATCCTTGGTCTCGGGGTGTGACTAGAGTACTCACTTAGCTTGGAGATCATGAGGCCATGGGACCAAGTTCGCCTGATGGTTGTGGATGAGCTCTACTAACCTTTTTGAGTTGAGGGCTCTTGGAGGGATCTCATGCCATTCCCTCTCACGGGGCCTTAGGTCTTCTTACCTCTTCGTTGTAAGCAGTGAGCTCTTTTTGGATCCGTTAGTATTCTTAATTCTTGAGGGCCAAATGATCGATGTCCATATTCTACTGTCAACAGTATTGATATAAGAGCTTTTAAAATTATGCCATTCTTACCTTTACTATAATACCTTCTTAATCTATATTAGCAAACAATTTTATGGAAAAAGATTTTTTGTTAGAGAAAAAACCTAACCTAGTTAACATATGCTCAATTTGGTTTGCAACGGTGCATAGTTTTGAATATTCTATCTTGATTGTAACTTTCCAATCACATTAAAGTATTCAAATTTGGAATTAATACATAATTATAGAAGTTTGTTTGATCAAATTAGGGATGTAATCGAGTGGGTTTGGATGGGTCATATGAAACTGGATATAGCCTAACATTTTATAAGGCTTCCTAAAACTCAATAAAAGCTTAAAAACCTATAGGTCTTAAAAAAAATTATGCTCCTTTTTTGTTCTAATAAGAATTTTGCAAACCAACAACCTACCTCGTCCTAACCCGTTAGTTTTTTTCTTTTTTTTCAAAGATAGAATAAAATAATGGTAGATAATTTTCAAAGATTAGTACGTAATTATACTACAAATATAACAAAAATAAACATGTTATCTAAATGGATAACAACTCTAATAATTTGAGACTTAATTGATGTTGATCACACCACTATATCACATATTTTTTAAATAAGTAAGATAATAACATAATGTAGCATATATATGGTATACATCAACAATAAATATACATAAAAATATATCATAATATATAATGCATTATATTCTTACCGAAAAAAATTCATTACATCGTATTCATACGATTTATTTTTCAATACTTAATATGCAATATTTTTGAGATAATGCGAAAATACAAGTCATGAAAAGAAAATAAAAAGAAGGCTTGAATTAAACAAAAAAAAAAAGAAAAGAAAAAGGAAAGAGAAAGCATAAAAGAATAGATAATAAAGGAATTTAATGGACGGATAAATAGAGGATAGTTTATCCATAGTATTATGCTATAGGAAAAATAAAACCATTATTATGTTTCTTAATTCCTATTATAAATGTTTTGCTGGGTAGGGTTTTTCAATAGGTCATATTTGAAAGTTAAAATTTGATTAAAAACTCTATAGAGTTTAAAATAATGCTCAAACTCACCCAAAAATCTTTAGATATCCTTCAATTACATCAACAATTTTTGTTTTGCTTTTTAATAAGTGGCGCTATAATTTTGACAATGGAATTAAGTAGAAAATTGTGCCACACTTAACTTTTGGGTCGAGGGACTATTGTGCTTTTCATGTCAAAGATGTTTCAAATCCTTCACCAACCGACCATTAATCATGTGACAATCATAATCTCCGAGCATATGTTTTCTAACCAATTTGTCGTGTGTGATTTGTATATGTTTCAGAAATATCTTTTCTTTTCCGTTTAATTTGAAAAATTCTATATTGAAGTTCCATTAACTATAAGTGAGATATTTAACTTTATATGTGTGTATATATATTTCCAGCATTACACAATCGAGTCCTCTATATTTATGAGCATATTATGAGAAATTCTAACGGAATGGACTTACTTTATGTAATCATATAAATAAGATTTAAATAAATATTTAAACAATTGAGGTCTTGATTGAATATTGATATAAATTTAAAAGGCTTAAATAGCTTAAATTTATATAACTTGATGAATCCTTACTCTTATTTCTAAATCGGTATGTTGACTTATGAAGATAATTAGTCGAGCATAAAATAAATCTGCGAACATCAAGCACAGCATCGTGGTGGGCTTCATCTAAGAGTAAGTTAATATTTAATATGATCGACCAAAGAATTTGAGGAATTATTTTTCTAACTCTTGCACTAAATTTAATTAAAATTCAATACAAACATGTAGAAATAAATTTTAGACACACTAGCATTCTTTCTCAATTAATTTATATTTTTAAAGCTTAAATGACTTAAAGCCTCGTAGACTACGATAAATTGAAAAAAGTAAAATAAAAGAGTTACAAGCAAATACAATTAAGATGGACTAGACAGTTTTTGAAAATTCTATAATTCTGTCATATTTTCTAATAAAATCAATTTTATTGATTATTTAACGATTCAAATCCATACTCAACTACGATCACAACAATAAATATGTCACTTATTATATATATTTTAATAATCCCATGATGGATTGATTTGTGCAAATTTCCATGTTTTTGTAGAGTTTGTGTAAAAACTTGCCACATGTCAAAATATGTGTTTATATATTGTTGTTATCACGTAAAAAACCTTAAATATTTTTATGAACAACTATATGATCAGGTAATTTTTTTTTTAAATTTCTCACCCATAACGCGATGCCTTGCGCGCAAATAATGGGAAATCCCTGACGTTTATGTTCTTATTTCATCAATCAACCGGGCAATTGCTTTGATGTTCGGCTGTATTTGAAATCACAAATTCACAATTCACAACTTGCCAAAAGAGGACTCTTTGCAAACAGCAAGCAAAGCAAAATGACTTGCACTCTTCGCTCATATGTGTGCGTACGACGCAGCAGATCGTATTTTTATTGGTGAAATTAAATTATATATTCTAACATACTCCGGCAAACTTGAACACAATATTTGATGCTTGCCAATATGTTCCCACTTCTCCACTTATTTAGAAAGCTCTTCTACTATATATATCAATATATCTATAAATAGAATACAAGATATAAGTATCAAAGAAATGTATGGAAACATCGTTTTCTATGGAACTTCTAACTATATATAATTAATGAGAAAATGATGAAAGAAACTAAATATTGGAATCTCCAATCATCCATCATTAATTTAGTTTGATTGATCACATTGATTATTTAATCTCTTGATTTATACAAAAGATTGCATCATTAAAACAAATATAATAATTTTGATAAAATAATTATTATCAAAATTAAAACATATTTTGTGATAAATGGGATTTGGAATGGAATATTCTAATGCTATAACATTTTTATGAAAAAAGAAATAGGAAAAAACAGTATTATGCTGATTGAATATAAAAAATCCTTGATATCTACTTAATTATTTCCTAAAGTAATAGACAAAGTGAAATAGTGATCTTAATACATTGTCTAAAATGAGAACAGACAGGAAAAACGAAAAAAAAAAAAAACATTACACTACTTTTTAATGCAAATCATAAATGTAATTTTCTTTCAACCAAAAAGAATAAGGCATATGATATAATCTAGTAATAAAAACACTATATTTTTAAGTACCAAAAATGCCCCTAAAACGTGGTTTGACGTTGTTTTGTAGGGTCGTTAATGCCCCTAACCCTGACTTTTTGGAGCGTTAGTTGCGCCAAAATTAACGAGCGCAAGTAGACGGCTTAGATTTTATTAGCAGCAATCCTTACCATGTCTTGTCTTGTGTTTCTCATTCATGTCTCATGTAGTATAAGTATCTATGCCAAGTCTTTCAGGGTAACCATACCCAGGTTTTCTTTTTCCGCCAACTACTTGTCGACTACATTAGTATTACACAAACACATGTCTATATAACTCTTTTGGATAAAATTTTTAGGCTCCATTTTGAGGTTTCTATGTGAACATGGTGTTGTACCAAGCTTTTCTTCGAGACAACTTACTAGTATTTTGAGTTTTCGGCATACCAAGTTGGTTGTTCAAAGCAAATAGGGATGGTTGAGCAAGGTAAACAACTTTCTTTTATGAGGCAAGGAATATTTTCTTTCTGGTTTTTCGTTGAGTCCTCTGTTTGCGTTTGGTTGCTGAGGAAAGAAGGAAGAAAACCAAAAAAAAAAAAATGGACAAAAAAGCAACACCCAGAAACTGAAGAGATTCGGTTGCCTGTCTTGTCGAGCACAATACATAGATAAAGGACTTTGGCAATTTTCTCTCTTTTTGGAGAATTTCCCAGCAACCAAACGTTGCTTCAAGAAAAATTAACATAACTGCATTAATTTGGCAATACATAAAATTCAAGGGATGGTGTATAAAGTTTGTCCTTATTTATTATTTATTTTTTTTGTCCCCGGCAACACGATCTTCACCAGGGACTCCAGAAAGATTTGTTCAAAGTTATTATCTTATTCTTCATGCAGGGAAGCGGATATCCAAGAGAACCTGGAATCCCAAAACCCGGAATCAGAAATGAATGCCCTCATGAAAAAGGAAGAGATTGTTGAACAGGACGTATCACCCAGAGCAGTCCTGGACAATTCCGGGTTGTCATCTGATTCTGATAACAGCATCAACAATATCAGTATTTCTTCAACTGGAGAGACACAGACACCAGAAACAAAAACGATGTCCAATGTCAAAAAAAAGGAGAATGTTGAACAGGCATCATCTCCAAGAACCGTCTTAGAGAATCCCATGATATCCTCGGATTTGATAATAGCAGTAACAGTATTAGTACAACTACCAGCAGTTTCAGCTCGTCGTCGACGGAAAAAATTGAGCCACCCGAAACGGCGCCGGCACAGAGAGCATTGGTTAAGGAAAGCCATGGGCTTCACTGGAGAAATGTGCTGGATGTACTGAAGCGGAAATCAGGGAGAAAATTCTCTACAATTCCGTTAAAGGGAAGTCGTGACAATTCGAGAAAGAAGAAATTGATCAGGATTCGAAGCGCTGAAGATGGAAATGGAATTGATTATGGAGGATTGAACGTGCCAAAAAAGCCGTCATGGAGGAATTTTGATTATTCAGAATTGGCTGCTGCTACTCATGATTTTAGCCCTGGTAAGTACTTTGTTTTTTTCCCCTGTTTTAGGCCTCCTCTCCCATTAAATAAATAAAAAATTTATTTTTCCTTAATTTATTTTTTCCGCTTAATGTATGCTTTGCAGCACTATATTATATATTTACATTTAATTTAATTTAATCATCCTCTACTAATTACATACAACTTTCATAAAGTAAAACTATTTCGAAACGCATTAATCATAAGAAACTTGTACTCAATCGTGAAGATACCGTATATTGATCGAGTAGCTCAACGCCAAGAAGATGACCCATTAATTAAATTTATCGACACAAGATTTAGAGAAGTAATTAACTTTTGTATTAAATGGGCATATTGAGACATTATCCAAATCAATGCATACAACACGTGTAATCCAAAAAAATCGAACATGATTAACATATTAGAAGTATTGAATTTCGGAATTTTCGCGTCATATGTGCCAATTAATGCTATATATTTATTACTCAATTTAATGAATCTTACAAAAAATTGTTGCTCTTTATGAGGTAAACGTGTATAAATTCTGCATGACGGGGTAGTAAACTGTTCGTATTTCTTTCCCTCTTCAAAGCATTCGGCATTCTTTTTTTTATTATTATTATTTTTTGGAAAATATAACCTCGCATATTTGGACTTGTTCCTCTGTCTATAGTCTTTTATTTATTTATTTCTTGGCCCTCATGGATATAGTCAATAACAATTAATATTAAGATTTGGTAAGATAAATATCTGGCAATACTTCCCTTTGTAGTTGTAGAGTATTTTGAGCTTGTTCCCAGCTCCGGAGATTTATATCTTTTTTATAGTGTCTATTTTTTATTGGTATTTGCATTATATATGTTTTATCTTAGTATATAATTTTTTGATTGGTTTAAGAGTAAAAAATATCTAATTTTATCGGTATCTGTTTTTGATAAACAATCTTTTTGAAATGACGAAAAGATGTAGTCAAAACAATTAGCTATAAATTAAACTTAGATATATTTTATTTCCTTTCGTATTGCTAGGTTTTGACGTAAAAAGAAGCTATAAAATAACTTACAGTAATAGTAGAAAATAATCAAAGGAAAACAATACATTTGCCACAAAAACCATACAAATATTCTTGTTTTGACATTCTCCGGTTATGACTATTAATAATAGAAAAGTGTTATATACTATTAATAATAGAAACTCTAATTTCTGATTTATATATAATTATTTATTATCAAATAATTTATTTATTATTTAGAATGAAGAGGATTGGTTGAAAATTATTTTATGTGTTGTATAACAACTCGATGAGGAAGATATTAAAAAAAAATCATGATGAGGCTTGTAAAAGCTCTTTTAAGGGATCAAACTTATATATTTAAATATAATTTGGAAGTTGCATGCATCATCATAGTGCGTCAAAAACAGAATGATCTCTCATCATTTTTATAAGATGCTTAGATAGCATATGGAACCCCTAAGTTTACCGTGGAACGGCATGCGTGTCTAAACATGATTAGTAAAGGTGGCCCCCCTTTGTGAAAGTCCTCAAGCATTCCAATTCCAAAGATAAATATGTCGGAATTTGAAAAAAAAAATATTTATATGAAATTAATTTAAACATAGGATAATAGCGTGTTTATTTCTCTAATACTAAATTAAAATTTAATTTTCTTAAACTGTTGTAATTTAATGGTATGGACACTTTTAATAGTATGGATTAGGTTTCATGCTTATCTTCTTAAATTAATTATATAAAGCAGTAAAAAGAGAAAAACTTAAGATTTCCTATGGCATATTCTTTTTAAGTTATTTGCTTAAATAAATTTGGATCTAGTCAAATTAGTAAAATAAATAGTATAAATAATATATTTAGCTTAGAAACTTTCAACCATTGCGCATACAGAAAGTGAACATGTTATAATTAATTGATTTGTCTATGAGCCTAATGTTTGTTGGTTTGCCATTTACCTACTTTCTATCCTGTGATACTGACTTGGAGATGACTAATCATAAAAGCAACTCAAACCAATAAGAGAATAAAAATAAATAAATAAAGAGACAAAATACAATTCAACTGCCACTAATCTATACTTATGTTGTCTTACTAGAGAACTGTCTCCTCCCGGTAACCATATGACTAATACCTTTTAGGGTCATACAAACCGCACGTAGGCTTTTTTTTTTTTTAAATAGATTATTTATTAAAAAATATATTTAGATAAAAAAACAGTATTTTTATTTGTTAATAGATTAAACAGATCAAATACAGATGTATATAAAAAGCAGATAATTCAACATTAAGAATTGAAGTAATTTATTAATATGGTAATATATTTGGGGTAAACTATAAATATGTAGCATAAACTATTTTTAAGTGTCTGTAGATTTTATAAACTTAAAAAATATTATTTTTATTCTTTCATAATATTTAGAGATATGTGTATATATTTTAATTGTTGCTAAATACAGAGATCATCACCATTTATAGGCTCTTTAACAAAGGGTAATATACTGGAAGAATCGGTATATATCCTCAATACATTAAACAATAGATCACAGATTAGAATTTTGTCGGAAGACAAAGTCCTAAGCATGAGTCAAAGTCGTCTCTTTTGAGATAAATACGAACGAAAGGCAGTTTTTATATTTTGATTTAAACTAAGTGGGATTAAGACATTGTGGGCCTGGGCATGCATCTAAAGGTGTTAAAGGACTTTGATTTTTTAGGTTTCTGTGGAAGGAAGAGGTTCTCTAATTACGTTTTCTACCCAGGAATTAAAAAAGAACTTGTGTAGAAGAGATTCCGGATAAAGTGGCAAAGTGATTGAGAATGAGAAATTTTTTAAATTTTGATCTTATATAATTTTTTACTTACGTGTGGCCTATAGGACGTGTTTAAAAGGTTCTTATATGTCACATCAGTATTTGGAGGATTTTTTTCTTTAAATACTGTATTATTTTATTTTTAAAGTTCTTTAAACAAGTTTTTCACATCCTTTTAAAATTTATGAGTTTTATACACTTTTAAATAATACATGTAGCAAAATTAAAAAAATTATAAAAAGACTTAAAAAAAAGAAAACACTTATCTTTTGAGATTCTTATTAGAAGACCAAAAAGTATAAAAACCACCGTCCAAGGGCCTAAAAAAATAAAATCATTCATATGGAATCCCGTATCAAATATCTCACATGGCGATGGTCCAGGTAGGACTTTGACCCTCCTATTATCCTCTCGACGATCTTAAGGCCATAGAACATAACGTGACTGGTACCGCGACTCGGTCATAACTTTTTCTCTTATGTCCTTATAGACCTTGGGAGGAGGAAAAGGAGTTTAAAAGAAGCAGGAAACGTGAGAAAAAAGGACTGAAAATTTGACCTAAAGAAAGAGGGCTTCATATTTGAATTAGGCCGGAATCAGAATGAACAAAAATTTCCAAAAAATAATATAGTTTTTTTTATTATTTTGTAACATATCATAAAAATTATCACAGTTCAAAATTTAATTTTTATCTGAGAGTAACGAAATAATTTTATGCCAGCATAAAAGGAATAAATAAGTTCTTAGGACTTAACAGACGGGTCCTAAATGGAGTATCGACCCATTTGCAAAACCACCTATCCCATTTGCGGGTAGTGGCACTCTTTCCAAGGTTTTGGGTCTGCCAAGGAACCCACTTCAAGACCAGCAGTTTAAAGATGGCCTCGCCTCGTAGACCAAACCATGTGTTTCTTTCCTTTCCACTATGACCCGTGTCATAACTTATAACTGCTCCCAATATTTTTTTATATTATTGTTTGGTAAAATAAGACGAATATAAATCACAAGACATCATTCGTTTATATTTGAAAATTTATATATTCGCTCTCAAAATATATTAAATAAGATGTGCCCAAATGAATACATTCAAAAATATTTTAAAAAAATCATCAATCAATTTATGCTTAAACAACAATTGGAGAATGTTGCACCTCTTACACAGATGTTTAAAAAAATATAATTAATTGAATAATAGATTATTGAATTAATTTTTTTTTGGTGTTAGGAGTAATAATAAATTATGATAATGGAAGGTCAATATTGAAAGTTTTTACTTGAATAAGTGGCAATTTTACGAATATGTACATGATAGTGGATTCTGTGGAAGTTGGACAATTTTATGTTGTGTATGAATGTTCAAATATACCCTTATAAAAGTACTTGATAATTATTATAGGAGGTTGATAAAAGCTATTAAAAAAAACTATATTAAAGGATTATATTGTAATTACAATGAGAAATGGAGTTATAGTGTCAAACTCCTCCCTTTTACCTAAAAAATATAAATATAACATCAATGCAGGGTTGTATTTATTTTATTTTATTTTATTTTTAGCATGTAGGAAATAGGAAAAAAAATTCAGTAGGTAATTTATATTTATATGGGGGAATTGCCTAATAACTATCACCATGTTTACATGTTAAAATATAATTGGTATTTATACATCATGCATATATTATAGGTGAGCAATAATATGTATTTACCCATGGACCTAATGGATCTCGCGTATAATTGCACCTGAAATAGGGTAGATATACGTGTGCTTGAATTTTGAAATACTAGATCAATGATTCAATGCTGAACTCTTGGAACTCAAAAATTGAGTTCAATCCATTTTATTTTTTATTTTATTTTTGGGACAAAATTATAATAAGAATTCAAATTGGATTTAGACTCTAATCCAAGGCCTCGAAGGTCGATCTAACCTCAAGAAAAGTTAGATTTACACTCGTTGACTTTCAATCCTAGCTCAAGCTTTTAGTCAAGATTGAGATTCACCTTGATAATATACCGTCAAAATTCGACTTAAATCATGCATGTGGTCGGATTTTAATGTTATTGTAGTCATATGTTGTTTTACTAAAGTGAATTTAACAAATACCACGAGTATAACTTAAAAGATGCCATCAAGTGAACCAACAATCCAACATTAGTTTATTAAAATATTTTAAAAGTTAGGTAATTAATAAACTGACCTAATGAAAATAAAAAATCGATACCAACAAATCACCTAACAAAAGTTTTGGTTCATAATAATCAAGGATTCCAAACACAGAACTGAAGGGTAACTTAATTTTGATTACATGATGACAGAAAGAAAGTAATTTTGCGGATGAAGATTGGTATTATGTTGATTTTTCATATCATTTTTGCTTTTGAGTATTGAGTCAAGTATGATTAATTTTTATGGAAACTTGGCAGAGAGCTTGATTGGGAAAGGAGGGCATGCAGAAGTCTACAAAGGATGCTTACCAGATGGTCAACTTATAGCCGTTAAGAGACTAATCAAGAAGGACAAGGAAGAAGAAATCCGAATTGCTGACTTCTTATCAGAACTTGGGATCATAGCACATATTGATCACCCTAATGCAGCCCGGTTGCTCGGTTTCAGCATCGATGGCGGTTTGCATCTTGTCCTGCAATTCTCCCCTCATGGCAGTCTTGCCTCGGTTCTTCATGGTGCTGTGAAATCTTTCTTACATCTTTACTACCATTTGTTGTTATTATGCAAACCAATGCAAACACAAACAAGTTGCTTAGTTATCACTCGCATATGCTAATGATGGGATAGAAATGTTAATTATGCATATTCATGACCGATGACAAGATTCTCAGCGTTTCAGGTTCGATGGAAGGTCTAGAATGGAAACTAAGATTCAAAGTGGCAGTTGGCGTAGCAGAAGGATTGCATTATCTTCATCATGGTTGTCAAAGGCGGATTATTCATAGAGACATTAAGGCCTCAAATATTTTGCTTACTGAAGACTATGAACCACAGGTTGTTCTTCATTTCATATGCTGATGTTGATACCATTTTCTCTAGTGACATGAAGCTTTTTTCCACAATTGAACTCATCTGTGATTTGCAGATATCTGATTTTGGATTGGCAAAGTGGCTTCCCGAAAAGTGGGCTCATCATGTTGTTTTCCCAATTGAGGGCACATTCGGGTGTGGATCCTTATGCGACAGATTTCATGATTATAATCTTCTTTCTTTTTCCAGAAACACAGTTGAAAATTTCTGTTGTTTATGTAACAGGTACCTAGCTCCAGAGTACTTTATGCATGGGGTTATCGATGAGAAGACTGATGTTTTTGCATATGGAGTTTTATTACTCGAGCTCATAACCGGTCGTCGTGCGGTTGATTCATGTAGGCAAAGCCTAGTGATGTGGGTATGAATCTTAAAGAGTCTCAAATCAAAATATACCAAAATGTCCAGTTCTTTTACTTGTTTCCTCATGCTAAAGCAGGACTTGCTGCTTTCCGAAATTTACCCATTAGTATTTGCAGCTAACCATTTGATCCTTCGAACATTGATTCTTTTTTCAAGGCAAAACCGTTCTTGGACTCAAACAACATTAAAGAACTCGCAGATCCTCGGCTAAATGATGCTTATGATGTTGTTGAAATGAAGCGAGCGATCTTAGCTGCCTCTATGTGCATTAATCACCTCTCCAAAATGCGGCCAGATATGAGAAGGGTATGTTAATCAACACAAAGCATCTTTCGAGTTGACAGAGCTGATTAATCATAAAATGCTACTTTGTTTGCAGGTTGTGGAAACACTAAAGGGCGAAGTTGGGCACTTGGAATGGAATCAGAAATCCGTTTCTAGGAGGGCTTTTCTTTTAGATGCTTGTGACCTTGAAGATTACACATGTACTAAGTATCTCAATGACCTCGATCGTCATATGCAACTTGCTATGGAGTGACCAAATTTTATGACATTTCTTAAGGTCTGCTGCTGTTTATACTTCCTGCGATCAAAGGATCTGATGGAATCTCTGGAATCCGTTAATTGAGTGGATGAGATTGATGTTGTCAGTCGTTGCCTGTGTTTGTTATAAGCTCCTGAATTTGCCCAGCCTAATTTCTGGTGTATAAAATCCATGGTTTGAAACCAGGAAAGAAAGAGCTGAAATTATATGTTAGTAATATTGTAATTATCTAGTAAATCATAAATGAAAGGTGAATGGATTATATGTGAACTACAAAAAACTGCGTATGGTTCAAAATTTCAAATCACAGTTCATATACCTAAATAGACTGATCTGGCCCCATCACAATTTGTGAAGACAGTCTACATTTCATCATGTTAACAAGATTTTATGTTTCTCCTAGCTATCGAAATTGTTTGTTAATTATCTGATTTATGATGTTAGATTTTTTGTTTGAAAAGCTCAATAATTAACTATAGTGGCATTGCTATTGAACATAAGTGAAAAAAGAGATTTGTGGAGTTTATATGAAATGTCCCGACCTTTTGTAAAAAGGTTAGGACTATTTTTTAAATAAAGGGATACAAAATTGAAAGAAAAAGTGTTGTGCAAGATCTGAACTAGTTTGAAATGATATGAAATACTTATGAATGCCAATATTAGAAGATCCAAGCAAATTATGCATATCAACCCCAAATGATTTGGACCAATTTGAAAAGATTTGGGCTTATTAAAACTGTAGAATTATTTTAACATTAAAATTTGAAAGTTGCGTCTTTTGATCAAATTTTTGGAAAGTTTCATTCGTTTGGGTCACATCCATTTGAGATAAATGATTTAGATCAGTTAACAATCCATATCTAAAACATTGTAACCTTGGCGAAAAATCATGATCTTTAATATTTGTTCCTAAATATAAAAGGTGTTGTTTCTTCAATTAAAAAAAAAAATATATCCTTGCACAAAATTTTGTCATTCCTTTTCTTCTACTCTCTTCTTTAAACAACAGTTATACATAGGCATCTCATAGCAAATCCAAGTGTAGTTTGATATTTGAATTTTTGCTATCTAAGAATTTAGACATAATTGCCTCCTTACGAAATTCAACTTAAAAAAAAAGAAAAAAAAAACCTTTGAGCCAGAGGCATAAATTCTATGTGGAAAGCAATTTTATTTGTATCTCTACGGCTGTCATTACATCATTGTTTTATTAAGCCAAATATATCGTCATTATACCAATACATCACATCCAATTTCTCTCATGTAGGCCCAAGGATCCAAGAAGATGATTATTGGTCTTGAACCATAGTATGCTCTTTCACCAATCACTTAGATTAGACATCACCACAAGCCTAGGCCAAAAAATTTAAATCCATCATCGCCCCAAATTGATATGGGTAGGTCTAGGTCCATGGACCAATAGGGTTCGAGGCAGGTCTGGACAAATCTAACCTGTCCACTTATTTAATAAAAAAAATTGAAGAAACAAAATTTTCTAATTTAAAATAATATTTAAGACTTTAAATATAAAATGGGCTTAAAAATATACTACTTTTTAGCCTATATTCATTTAATACAATTAAACATGTGTAATTATTTATACACAAGCATATCCTTATTGAGTTAAAATATTATGATATACCTAGAAAGAGAATCTCTAGACAATCAAATCAACACAATAACAATTCATAAACCACAATACAAATCCTGTAATTAAATAAACAATTAAAGTGAACCCTAAATCCTCAATTGGATATAATGCACCAACAAGAGAATAGCCCTAGCAATACGATGTTGATATTATGCACAACACTCACTTTGTCGTCACTCGCCACAATCCAAGGATTGATAATAGTATGGATAAACTGAGAAAAGACTCAATCTTTATGTATTCAAAAAATGTCTAAAAACTATCTAAAACATGAGAACCAAGTTCTATATATGCCAAAGAAAAGGAAAGATCAAAAGACACGGTAAAACTAAAATCTTCGTAAAATGAAGGCTAGCTACTGGAATAATAAAGGCTGGTGAGGCCTTAAAAATTTTGAATCTGGGCACATTGAAAGCCGACCAAAGGCTAGTGACCTAAAGTGATACACCGACAACTTACATAATGAAGGCTGGTGGCCTTGAAGGTAGCTTTAAAGCTTTTGATTCTAGACACGTTCAAAGCCAGTCGAAGGCTGGTGGCGTTATCCCCAAGGTCGGCAGCATAAAGGTCCTGCACAGGTAGTGTTGAGCTGACCATCTTCTCTTGCGTGAGATCCTCCAAAACTTTTGATGCTTCCTTCATTAGAATGCAAATATTCTTCAAATTAAACTTGAAATCAAACTGGGATCTATATGACTTGGTGACTTGAACTTCGTTTGGCTCCATAAGACCACCTAATACTCTCAAGGTAAGATTCTGAAATCCTTAGCTCAAGCACAAGTAATCGGTCCTAGAGTTGAAATGATTCGATTCCCATCATCTCCTCGGGTTTGTGAAAGATTTGCCCTCAAATCTGATGGGTCTTCATGAAGATCCTTTGGAATATATGGTGAAAGGTTTGAAATGTTGAAGGTAGTAGATATACCATAATCTATAGGTAGCTCCATTTTGTATACATTGTTGTTGCTCCTCTCTATAATTCTAAATATTCCATCTGCTCTAGAAGATGACTTTAGTGATTTCTTGTGTGGAAACCGAGCCTTACTGAGGTGAATATAAACCAAATCACCTACACTGAAAATATTTGCCTTCTGTTGCTTGTTGCCTTGAAGTTTCTACTGCTCTTGTGTCTTCTTGAGGTGTTCAGTCGCCTTTTGATGAGTGTTTTGGATCACTTGGGAGCGTTCTACCCCACTTAAGCTTTCTTCCTTTGCTGCTAGTTTAGCTATCAAATCTAAATGTATTGTTGGATTGTAGCCATACACAACTTTAAAAGGAGACTTACCGATTGAATATGTGTCAACTTACTGTAAGCAAACTCAACAATAAGGAGACACAAGTCCTAATCAGTAAGGTTCTTGCCAACCATCACTCTAAGCAGAGTTCCAAGAGTATGGTTGACAACCTCTGTCTGGCCGTCAGTTTGGGGGTGATAGGAAGTGCTATACATAAGCTTGGTGCCAAGTCTCTTTTAAAAGAAACCGAGAAACTTAGTGTTCCTGTTAGAAACAATGCTATGGGGTATGCCATGTAATCTAACAATTTCCTGCACAAAAGGTTAGCAACATAAAGAGTATCATTTGTGTTGTGATAAGGTATGAAGTGTGTCATTTTGTTGAAGCAATCAACGACCACCATAATAAAGTCTTTTCCTCTATGTGTTATGGATAGGCCCAAGACAAAATCCATACTAATATCAATCCAAGGCTGAGTCAATAATGACAATGGTATATATTTACCCCAAGATTCCTTCCTCCTCTTTGCTCCTTTACACACTCCACATCTCTCCAAGACTTGATGCACATCTTTAACATTCCTTTCTAGTAAAAATGCTCTTTCAACAACTCTTAAGGTTCTCTTTTCTCCAAAATGTCTAGATAACCCTCTAGCATGGGCTTCCCGCACCAATAACTCCCTGACAAACCTAGTAAGAATACGAAGCTTCCCTTCTTTATATAGAAATCCATCCACCATATAAAACCTATCTACTACAGACCCTCCAGAACACCGATCAACAATCAACTTCAGATGATCATTAGTAGAATATTGTTCCTTTATTAATTCAAATCCAAGTAGCTTCAACTAAAGAGTAATAATAAGTGCATACCTACGTGACAATGCATCAGCTACAACATTAGTACTCCCCTCTTTATACTTGATGACATAGGCAAAGCTCTCTAGAAATTACACCCACTTCGCTTGACGCTTAGATAAGCACTGCTGACCCTTGAAATGTTTCAAGGACTCATGGTCAGTGTAAATGATGAACTTGTTGGGAAGGAGGTAATGCTACTAAGTCATCAAAGCTTGAACTAAGGAGCAAAACTCCTTATCATACACGAAGTAATTCAAGGGCGCACGATTTAGTTTTTCACTAAAATAGGCGATAGGACACTTGTATTTTATTAACACAGCTCCAATCCCAACTCTAGATGCATCATACTCTAACTCAAAGGTCTTCTTGAAGTTTAGAAGTGCTAACACTAGAGCGCTAGTAGGAACTTGCCTCAATCTACTCCAAGCTTTTCTAAGCGCGCTCTCCTTACATAAAGGAGACATTCTTCTTAGTCAATTCAGTCAAAGGACTCACAATACTGCTAAAGTTTCTGACAAACCTTCTATAGAAGGAAGCTAAACCATGAAAGCTTCTCACGTCAGCTGCTGACTGAGGTATAGGCCAATCCACTATTGCCTTGATCTTTTCTCCATCAACTTTAACACCAAAACCAGACACTATAAACCCTAAGAAAATCACTTCCGATTGATAGAAAGAACACTTCTTGAGATTGCCATATAACCTCTGATCCCTTAATACATAAAAGACTGCTCGGAAATGATTTACATGACTGTTTAAATCTCTATTGTATATCAAAATATCATCGAAATAAACTACCACAAACCTGCCCAAGAAGTCCTTCAAAATATGATTCATGAGTTGCATGAAGGTGCTGGGAGAATTGGTCAGGCTAAACAGCATAACCAACCATTCATATAATCTATGGCGTATCTTAAAAGTGATCTTCCATTCATCTCCTGTTCTCATACGGATCTGGTGGTAGCCACTTAAGATCAACTTTAGAAAACACTTATGCACCATGAAGCTCATCAAACATGTCATCAAGCCTAGGAATAGGATACCTGTACTTAATGGTGATTTTATTGATGGCCCTACTGTCAATGCACATACGCCACGTAACATCTTTCTTCAGCACTAAAAGTGCAGGAACAGCACAAGGACTGGTACTCTCTCTGACATATCCATGCTCTATCAACTCACCTACTTAACATTTCAGCTCCTTAGCTTCTTCAAGATTCATGCGATAAGCAGGTCTATTTGGTAGAACTGCTCCAGGCTGTAGATCAATGGCATGCTCAATTCCTCTCTGTGGTGGTAATCCATTAAGCAGCTCCTCAAGGAAGACATTAACAAACTCCTCCAGCAATTGTTTGATAGCAAATGGTACCTGCTTTAGCTCATTAATCTCCAATAGGTATTTGATCTGCAGTAAATACACGGGCTTCTCCTCCGAAATAGCGTACTCAACTTCCTTTTGCACCATAAATAAAGTCTTCTTTTTGTTGGTAGTCTTAATCTACCTTTATGCCTTTTGCACCTCAATTGGTATTATCGGATTTAGAACAATCTTCTTACTGTCCTTTTAGAACAAGTATGTGTTCCTAAACCCATCATGTAGTACCCTTCGATCAAACAACCAAGGCCTCCTCAACAAGATATGTGAGGCACGCATGGGAAGAATATCACAAACAATCTCATCATGGTAGTTCTCCCCAATATTGAATGGCACTGCAGCTCTCTAAGTTACATGTAAACTACACTGCTCACTCGGCCAATGTATTTTATATGGCTTAGGATATAGAGTCATAACCAACTTCAATTTGCCAACTAAAGATGCAACTACCATGTTGGTACAACTCCCTCTATCAATAATGAGAGCACACAAGTTATCATTAACCCTGGAAGAAATATGAAAAGATAATCCCCCTATTCCTCCTCAGTAGAAGGAATAGCAGCCATAATCCGTCGCAAGACATTAATAGACAAATACTGGTCATCCCCCTTTTCTCCATGCACCTCAGCATCAGCATCCTCATAATACTCATCCAACACTACTGAAAGATCTTCTGTACCACCTAATTCTTCCTCCCCATCTTCACTCTCAACCTCCATGGTAGTCATTTAATCTGGCAAGGTTTCCTACTTGATGACCCACCAACCTCCTTTTTATTTGCAGCACCATAACTCATTTCCCTCTATCTGTAAAACTCTTCTCTACCTTTGTATCAACAATGGTAGCATTCTTTTTTATAGTTTTACTAGATCCTCCTTTCTCTACATGTCTACTTTCTGAAATGTATGATTTATTGCAATAACCAAACCTATTAGAAGCTACTCTATAAGGATTCAATCGTGTTTGCCTTTCCACTCTCACAGCTAATAGGATGGCTTCTTTAAGAGTGGTATACCGCTATAGCTCAACAAATGCAGGCGATCTCATATTTCAAGCCAGACACAAACCTTGCCATTGTCTGCTCAACAGGTGCAGCAACTCCACAATGTATCATCAAGGTTTCAAAATCCTTAATATACTCATCAACAGTCTTACCACCATGCCTCAGTGTTTGCACGACGTCTCAGAACTAGTTTCATCTCTAGCCATGTGCGAATTTCTGCCTCTCCATCTCTCCTCCGACTGGTAACGGTGTTTTTCCACCATAAAACAGCATGTCCTGTGAATTCCACATCTGCTAATCGAAGCCTAGTGTGATCAGTGATTTCACAACATTCAAATAATCCTTTGGCCTTATCCTCCCAATTGACGTAGTCATCAACAGACCCTCCATAAGGAAATGAGGGCATCTGCATCTTTACATATTCCAAACCCCAAGGTGATCGGAACTCACCGTTATGATCATAATCTTCTTCAAAATTATCTCCTCTTCCCTCACAGTAAGCGTAATCATGACCTCCATACCGTCTTCCTTGATTTCCTCCTCCTATTCCTTCTCTCCTGACATCTTGAATTACACCTGGAAGTGCTAGTTGAAGATTAATCAATGGTGGTGGTGCTTGGGGATTATTTACGGGATGTTAGCCTAAAGCCATCTGATTCATCTGTGTTGCCATGTTGGTAATAATGATGGTCAGATCTTGTAATTGTTCTTCTAATGATCTCCTTCCACTATAGCATGGCATTCTTGATTGCCTTTAGCCTGACTACTTCTGTTATTCCCTCCAGCAGCATTACACTGTCATTTGACATGATTAATTATCTTCTTCGAATTCACAACAACACAACAATAATAGAAACCCTAATTTGAAACCTTCGCTCTAATACCAAAATATGATAAGCATAGAAAGAGAACCTCTAGACAATCAAATCAACACAACAACAATTCACAAACCACAATCCAAATCCTGTTATCAAACGAATAATTAAAGTAAACTGTAAACCCTCAACGGGATATAACACACCAGCAAGAGAATAGTCCTAGCAACGTGATGTTGATATTATGTACAACACTCACTTTGCCGTCACTCACCATAATCTAAGGATTGATAAGAGTATGGATAAATTGAGAAAAGACTCAATCCTCTAGCTCGAGCACGAGTAATTGGTATTGCAGTTGAAATGATCTGATTGCCATCATATTAGCAATGTAGGAATAGAGTAACACTTAAAAAGAATAGAGTTTACAAAAGAAAAAAGAAGTCCTACATCGTTTAGAAGTGAGACTCTTCTCTTAGTAAAAATCTATATAATGCGTGATATATGATTTTGAATTATATTTATTACATGAAATGTTATAAAAAACGCATTAAATATTGCGAATACATAAGTAATAAATTCTTTTCACATTAATAATAGTCTAAACATTAATTGTTATTTACATTTTTTAATTTTTCTATTATTTTTATATTATATATCTATTTTTATTTCTTATTTTGATAATAAATAACATATATTTGAAAAAAAAGCCCTAGTTGGACCCACTAGGTCCTAACCATGGGTCAGACACCCTCTCCCCATTCCCCCTTACTAGGGTAACTACATCTTTGATCATGTCATGGTTGAGTCAACCCTCAGTTTAGATCTGACCCTTGAAAATATCTAACTAAGATGATCTAACGGTCTTCATCCATTTTAAGTGCCTAAGGTCCATTTAGATTGTTGATTTTCATCTGTATCTTACATATATTTGATATACATTTGCATCTTATCTATATTTTATTGTTGTCACTTCGTTGGATTTAGAAACATTTATGAACACGAAGTTGAAGATTTCAAAAATTTATAAAAAGTTAATAAGTTCTGTTCAACTTTGATCGCGACTACCAACATTAGGGAAGCGCATCTATCGAAGTAGCATATAAAATGTTAGGTCGTACTCTAAGGGAATCATTGGCATCTATCTACTCACTTTTCATCTATTATCTAGCTAAAGAAAATTCAAAAGAGCATAATAAAAACAGAAGCTATACTAGGGTTTACGAATATATATATATATATATATATGTATGTATTCAAGGCAAATTATAAGATAAACTTATTGATGCCAAAAAAAGCCTTAGGAATTGCTTTACCAAGTCCTTGTCGTGTGATTTCTTAACAAACTCATAGAGTTGTTCATTGGTATAATTACACTGTCGGATTCATTAATGTAAGTTAAAACCTCTCTCAATGTCGGTAACTCTAGATCTAGACCAGACCATCAGAATCTCTTTATAAATTATCAACAATTTAGATCCGCATAAAG
The DNA here is from genome assembly GCA_024138025.1 of Combretum micranthum. Classification (NCBI taxonomy): domain Eukaryota; kingdom Viridiplantae; phylum Streptophyta; class Magnoliopsida; order Myrtales; family Combretaceae; genus Combretum; species Combretum micranthum. The sequence goes on from JAMXBD010001782.1 coordinate 185,748, forward strand.
TTTAAGAATCTTTTATTTTAAAACCAACCCAATGAATTTAAAAAAAACGATAGAAATTTTTACCATCTCTCTTTCAAGGTGATTATGAGCAACTCTATTAGTAGCCCAGATCTATTCAGAAGAATTATCTCTCAGTCTATTCAGTTGAAATCATGCATGAATCTTAAAAGTGCACTACACATTTAGACCCACGAAATTAAGTTTTAGCTACTAATTACAAATACCTAGTGATAATCGTTAAAATACTTTGAAATCACATAAATCAGGTCCTGGATTCACAAAGCCTAATTTAAATGATTATTTCTCATTAGATGCAAACATTAAGTAGAAATTTTGAAGAAATAATATGAAATTAAAGATGAAATTACAAATTAAGCACAGAGTGTTGCAAAAACAAACAACGGGTTTATAATGAAATTACCTAGAAAACTTTGAGATTTCTTGGTAAGAAGAAACAGTTCTTTTGCTTAAGAATTCTCTTTCTGTTCTATGTTAGAAATATTTTACATGTGATATTGTATATCATATACATCTTTATCACATGCCATTGCACAGTTATTTATAGGATCAGGCACAAAAATCATGATAATTTTATTTGCTGATGCGGTAGATCTTTACGATCGAATTTGTTTTTATCTTCACACACATGTCTTGGATGTCGGCTCATAGAGTCACTTTTCACGGCGTACATCGAGTGTTCAAAAGTTGCTTAAATGTTATGGTTCAATATAAGTTGTGGCTTTTCTTCGCAAGGCTCGAGTTCTTGTCCAAATTCAATTGTGGGATTTGTTGAGGGCTTGAATGTTGGCATTAACCCAAGCTATGATTTTCTCAACAAAAGTGTGATTTTTGTCCAGCTTCAATCGTAGGTTGAATTTAGGGCTCGACATTGTGGCCCGACAGAAGCTATATCATGAATTCCAAGGATTGATTACCTCAATGCAGAAGTTGAGGGTCATGTCAAGAGCTCGATATAAGGCGCGACATGTCATTTTACCTTACTATTTTGCCCTTGATGAGTTATTTGCAGGGTTGGCCAAGTTCTACTTTGCAATTATTGTTGTTGTTTTTGTAATTACCCAAATTTATACAATTCGATAATAATAATCATTTAAGTAAATAATGTAAAATTTTTGAAGAAGTTTTAAGAAAAGTTACAGAAAGCACTCATAGTTTTTCGTGATCTAAGGATATTAAAATGTAAATAATTTAGTGATCATTTAAAAATTTGAATTTTATATTTTGAATATAAAATTCTTTCATGACTTCTTGATAAAAATTCTATAAATATAAAAAGGAAAAAATTATAAATATATACATAAATGAACAAAAATGAGATTCAATTAGATGATAGTAATAATCAAAGCTATAAAATAAAACATTTCGAATGATTAAAAAAATAAATGATAAGTAAATTAATAATTACAAAGAATGGTACTAAATATAGATAACTTAAAGTGAAGATGTTTTATAAAAACAAAAATTACAAGAAACACCAAATCACCATAAAAAGAGAGATAAAACAATATAAACATATAATATATGTAATAACAAACCTGAAAATAAGTACAATAATATAATACGTATAAAATCAATAAATAATAGATTATCAAATAATTTAAAATTACTATGGAAGTAAACATAATATCAAAATTTAATCTAAATTAATCGGAATAACACAATGAAAGCATAAATGGAACAACAAAATCTTAAAACGATTAAAAGCTTTTGAATTATGAAATGAAAGCTAATAAATTTCAACTTCCAATAGATGATTAATCTTAAATTTTGTTTTGAATGCAATTTAATAATTGTGCTTAGATCGTTAATTAAAATAAGTAAATTGAATTATAGGTTATAAATAGATAAATTAATATAATCAAATTAATAAATAGACTTAATTGAAATTGAGATTTCAAACACTCTTCCCATTTAGCCTATTTGCTATAACAATCCTTTTCAACAAATTAAGTTTTATTATGTTTGAAAAATTCCAAACTAAATTTCTTTTCCATTAATTTTAAATCTCTAAACTCTTGGAAAAATTCAATTTCATTGTTTAGTACATTTGTAAACTCCAAACTTTAGCTTATTTTATAAATTGGTTCATTAATTCTTTACAATCTCAAATTGGACCCAAATTTCTCAAGTTTATTTACCAAATTTAAAAAATGTCATAAACTAACTATTTTAACCTAAAATGTATTTTCTTAATCCTCATAAATTTTGAGTTCAATTGCATATTTAAAAAATATCAGTTTAAGCTCGGACTCAAACTAAATATCAAGTTTTTACAAATTTAATAGTACATTGGATTTTCAATTCAAGCTATTGATTTTATGTTATAAAAGATTATTTTCTAATTATTTTTTTATTTAATAAAATTATCTGGAAAGGTTTAAGCCTTAATCCTTTACTAATAAATATATTTAATCCTTATCCTTTAAACCTCTCTTTCCTTTGACTTTCTTTTGCTGCCATTTCTTTTCTTCTTTCTTCATTTTGTTGGGTTTCTACTTCTTCTTTTTCTCCTCTTCATTTCACATTTCTGTCTCAATTTTAACCACAAAATCTCAAATCCAACAAGATTTTAGAAGAAAATGAAGATGAAAAACAAAATAAAAGTTGGAAAACATGCATCATAAAGCTTCGAGAACTTAGAAGGAGCAGTGATAAAGAAAATCAAGAAGTTGGAGTTATCTAAAAGATAAGTTTTTCTCTTTTCTTTATTTTAGATGTTGTTTACATATATATATGATGAATTGATGCACGATTTAAGTTGGGTTTGTGGAGAAGATGACGAATAGGAGATGTATGAGCATGTAACTAAAATGATAGTATATTTATGCATTAATGGAGAATGTTTGATGAAATAGTATGGGTTTGTAAGTGTTAAAAGTTATGAAAATGAGGTTGTGTGTTGCTTTTATGATGTTTTGATTGAAGTAGGATGTTAAGTTGATAAAATTAAAGTAAAAAGACAAGAAAAACATGTAACTAGAGTGCCATATTCATTACTAGCGTGATACAGCTCATGATCTCCTTTGAGCATGAATTTTTTCACGATACAACCCAGATCATGGTGGTGACAAGGGGGGTTATCGCCTTGGATCAAATTTGTTTCAACACGACACTATTTTGTATTTTAATCATAACTTTTTCATTCGGACTTGGATTGAAGTGATTCAAAATGCTATGGAAAACTTAAAAAGAGCTATATAATTTTATATTTTAAGTTTTTTGAAATCTTAAAAGCATCAAGGCCTAAATTTTATTTCTTTCTAATTGCAACAAATCCAAATCAACTTGTACAATGGTTTTACTACTTAAATGTATGTAGTTGTGTATTATTTTATGATCCTTAAAGACCAATAGATTAAGGAATTTATAACACAAATTTAGAACATTTAGATATAAAATAAACTTAATTAATTAACCTAAGTCCAACTTCACTTAATAGACTTAATGAACTAAAATGACTTAGACTAATTAAGGTTTTATAGGACATATAACAATGTTTTAGTAGAACAAGTGAATAACTTAGTAACTAAACTAAATGATTAATTCTATACAACTTAACTAAGTTAAATTAATTTTATCCTAAATGTAACTTAAAATATAATAGGCTTTAAACCCAATTAAAATTAATGTGGATTTTACGTATAAAATGAATTAGTTAATATACATAACCTCAACTTAACCTAATGAATTTTAGTAAACTAAATGAATTAGATTGGTTAAGTTTAATTAACTTAACTTTGTAAGTGAATTAAATGATTAATTTTAATCAACTTGGTTAAGGTTAAGTTAATGAAAGTTAATAACTTGTAATTGGTTTAGCTTAATGTGTAGGATTAAACCATAATTAACATAGCAAATATATTGTTTCAAATGTTTATTGCTAATAAAAATTAATATTTTGAATATGAATGATATGATGATATTTTCTAATAAATAACTATACACAAAGAGAATAGAAATAACTTGACTGACAATGGAGAACTGTCCATATCTTAGGAGGGCAATCTTCATAGCCATGGCAGGGTTCCTAATTAGTGTCTAATGAAATAAGTTTAATATAAATCTATGTTTCCATCAAATGCAAATAATGAATTGAAAGATTGTTTGAATACTCAAATGTAATCACGTTTATATCAAGAAAGTTGATGAGTGATTGTTATTGTTCTTCATAGGAAAATCAAACGAATCAACCTTTGGAAGCTTTAGAATATTTTTATGGCCAGGCTAGGATGTCAGGTGGGTAACATCAACCTTATCACCTTGGTTGTGTGTTTAATATAAATGCATTTGTATTAAATAAACATAACTGACTTCATGTGGGAATTGGGTATTTGTCTACTGTTTGTTGATTGTATTGTTTGATAAAACATTAAAATCAAAGTGATCACACATTGCTTGAAATGATTGCATTGTTGTTATTGATGAGTGTTTAGTACATTGATTGGCCATCTTAATAAATAACTTAATACTTTTTGACTATTTAATTAAACAATCATTCATTGCATGACAGCTTTCATTAGCATGGTATTCACGTCATATGCTAGTACCTCGATTCTGTGGTAGTCCTAAGCTATGTCAATGGATCTATTTCTTCAATTGGATACCGTAGGGTTATTTGTATCCTAGGAACTGGAAAGGCACCGAAGGATGTCGTATGTGTGAGTATTGCCCTAGGATATTCTAGTATCTTGGGAGTTTTAGAGGTTCTAAGGTGAAGTGGTGAATATATCAATAATATTTATATATAAGAACAAATAAGTTTCAAAAGAAATCCTCTCTCTTTAGTTATTTCTAAGGAGAAGTTTGTGGCTATGTTTGTAATAAATATGTAAATGACAATGAATTGAGAAGATTCCTCCTTCCTTAATTCTTGGTTTCTCCTTGGCATAAATGACTTGAGTTGATCCTTCGACCCCTAAGAGAGGGCACAAATCTCCATTGGTTTGGATTATGGTCATCCAACTGCACATATCATATGATCGAGTGTTACATTGCATATGTTTATAATAAAACTTATTTGACATTTATTTGATGTGTGATTTGGTTATGTTATTCACTGAGCTGTGGATGAGCTCACACCCCTATAGTTTTTGTGCAAGAATATCTAAAGCATCTAGAATGGGCTAAGCCAGTGTGAAGAAGAACCCTTGAAGATAGAAGACAAGTTAGAAATAAGAATAAGATGGATGGTGTAGTTAGTGAGTTTTTGCTTCATGTAAAACAAGTTTAGATTACTGATTAGATTAGTTGTGTAATAGTCTAAAATTTATAAAACATAGATGATCTATTTATTTTATTATTTAGTGAGGGATACAAATTCTCTGGGGTTCTGGTGGACTATAGGAAATTGGATTTCCTTTATTTCTCATTAATGTAATTATATATTAGAAATGCACAAAGTAATTATTCAGGTAGAGTCTTGCAAAATCTGAATTGTAAGACGGTTCTCATATTATAGGTGCACACGTGATATGATAACTTCAAGTCAATCTTTCTAAGCCCTTTCAGGATCATGACAATTTTGCTCCAATCTGATTCAAATCACTTCATTTCTTGTTCTTATGATCTGAGGAGTTAAAAACAACATATAAACAATAAAAGCACAAGATTCATAGGAATTTACCTAGAAATGTATCAAATAAAGCCTAGATTCCTATGAATACATTAGAGTAAAAATAGATTTATCAAATTTCCCCACACTTAAGCCTTTACTTGTCCTCAAGCAAACATCAAGTCAGCACAACCAGGCAAGGCTGTGTGAATAAGAAAATAAATCATAAATGAAAATTTGACCAAATCAATTAAGCTCAAATCATCTCAACACTTTAAATATTCAATCATTCTCACTAACTATGCTAAAGATGCTTCTTCTAAAATCACATAACTTATCCAAGTAAATCAACTTTTACCTGTATTGTTTAATTAAGAATTCTAAAGCAAAAATTATTCAAAAGATCAAATAAAGTAAGAGGAACTTAATCAACTTTATCCCCTTGTACATATAGGTATGCAATTCCTTAATCACCACTCTAAGCATCATAATCAAGGATGAAGGCACATACATCAGTTCATCCTTTAAATCTCTCTCCTTATTTATGTTTTTATTTTCTTCTTATTGATTATTTATGTGCATCAAAACTGCAAAGAGGAAGGTTTTTGTTTTCTTCTTTATATTTTCCTATGGAGTGGTTTTTGCCCCTATCTTTTTGCTTATCTTACTTTTTTCTTTTTAATTTTATAGCTTATTAAAAATTGAAAGAGGAGTCCAGAAATAGCTCTTCTAAGGGACTAACCCCTGCCCATTTCAACCTTAATCGCATAGTTTCATTTTAATTTTTGTTTTGTTTTGATTGGATTAAGTACAAGGAAAAATCGTTAAGCTATGATCATCATTTAAACCTTCATTGGAGATTGCAAAGCTTTCATAATGACTAAATTGAAAAACATACAAATCATTTAAGTTTTTACAAATTAATTGAGTAACCTTACTAGGAACCTTAAGCTAATTCCAGCTCTAAATTTTTAGATTAAATAACAAGAAAAACTACTCCAAATAGATATTTGTAAAGTGATTTACATATAGTAAAGTTAACTCAATCATATGATGATGTTCATTATCTGCTATATTGAGTTAATTGGTGATTTTGTTTCAAATTTTTGAAAACTTTTGGTGAAATTTCAACCATTTCATTAATTTCCTATAATTTGTGGGAAAAAATGATCATTTAAAGCATAGTTACTCTATTATTTAACAGAACTTTAACTTTAACCCAATCTTGCTAAATTCCTTCTCCCACACTTAATGTGAATATTGTCCTCAATGTTTAAAAACATTATAAAGGGATAACCAACAAATAATTGCAGAGCAAGATTTAAAGATTAGAAGTTTTAAGAAAACTTCTCTGTTTATGGTTGAGGGTTGAGTTTTTATGTAGTTACATGCTTGATTACCTTCTTGATTATGTTTTTAAACTAAAGCAATACATGGCAAAACATTAGTAATAACCATTGGCTCGATCAGAGTCACAGTTGAATTATGGACAAAATTTTCTAAATTAACCACTTTGATAAACTTTAACTAAACTTTGTTTAATTAAAGAAAAGAATCCTGCATAAAAACAATCTTATTTTGCCACGAAGAATAAAGAATAAAGAATTGCAGAAAAATTAAACGAACAAAACTTTACAGAAAAACTAAAAAGAACTATACGAGAATATTCACAAATAAATAAAAAGGATGTATACAGAAAACAACTTAAAAACAACACAAAATATATACAAAAATAAATAAAAACAAAAAAAAAGAGATTAAACATATTTAAAAAAACAAAAAGAAAAAGATATCCAAAACAAGAAAAGAAAAGATAAGTACAAAGACGTATTTACAGAAAAACTATAAACAAAGGAATATTCATAAAAACAAAAATAGAACAAAACCAAAATCGAAAACTATTCACACTATCCACAAGGTTAATGACTAGCCTAACTGATGAAAATTTTTCAAATGGTGCCTTATTGAGCTTCATTTTCATGAATTCAACACCAATTCCCTGACAATGGAGCCAGAAATGCTTTTGGTGGTTATTGGGTTGTTGGGTTTAGAAACATTTATGAACACAAAGCTGAAGGTTCCAAAAATTTATAAAAAGCTAAAAAAGTTATGTTCAACTTCGGTCACAACTATTAACATTAGGCAAGCACATCTACTGAAGTAACATAGAAAATGTTAGGTCGTATTCTAAGGGATCAACTCACTTTTCATCTATTATCTGACCAAAGAAAATCTAGCAGAACATAAGAAAAACAAAACTTATACTAGGGTTAATAAATATATGCATTTTTCAGGACAAATTATAAGATAAATTTGTTAATGCAAGAAAAAGCCTTAAGGATTGCTTCACGAAGTCCTTATCGTGTAATTTCTTAACAAACTCATGGAATTGTTCACTGGTATATTTACACTGTCGGATTCACTAGGGTAAGTTAAAGCCTCTCTTAAGATTAGTAACTCTAGATCTAAACCAGACCGCCGTAATCTCTTAAGAAGTTATCAACAGTCTAAGATCCACATAAAGTTTAAGAATCCTTTGTTTTAAAAACCAACCTAATGAATTTTAAAAACAAGCGATAGAAAGTTTCACCATCGTTCTCTCAAGGTGATTATGAGCAACTCCATTAGTAGCCTAAACCTATTTAGAAGAATGATCTCTTAATCTAGTCAGTTGAAATTGGACATGAATCTAAAAGATACACTACACATTTAGACCCACGAAATCAACTTTTAGTTACTAATTACAAATACTGTAAACCCCAGTTTTCTAAGCCCTAAACCTTAAACCGGAAAGTCTACCGGAGACCTTAGGTCAACGGATCATGAGTAAAACCCTACAATTTAGATCTTGAAAACCCGAGTTCATAAATCGAGGAGTCGAAAAATAATTACAGTGTTTAGAATAGTCCGTAATAATATTTGAATTATTAAAAATATCAGATCGGTTCAATTTCGGCTTATTTCGAACCCGTTTGGATACTGCTTGGAAAGCGTGTCCCGGGGCTCGAAAATTAAAAATATATCTTTAATATTTTTAGACTCGTATTTTTATAAGGATTTCAAAAAATCAAGTTTATAATTTTTCGGATTCTAAAAATATCAGTTATAGCTCATATAAGCTTATTTTACTCTTACCGGTAACTTAATTGTTAAATTTCTAAAAATAATTTAATTGATTATTTTATTTAAATCATAAAAATTCTGCCACTTAAATAAAAATATTTTTCTTAATTTATTTTATATATTTTCTTATTCAAAAAGCCACTTTATCAACCCATATCTCAAGTACACATACATTATCATTACTACACATTATTATGTCTTCTTTTGCTTTTTCTTACACTCCTCTTCCCAAAATTTGCAGCTGCCCATTCCCCATAAATTAGCCACTTTTCATTATTTTTAATTATTTATTTGATATTTTAAAGTCCTTTTAGTTAGAAATGGATGCAACTTGTTACACTTCAAAAATACAAGTTGAAAACAAACTACACACACTCCCCTACACACACAAAATCACGCCAGCCCCCCTTCTCCATGCAGCTGTGTTTTATTTTTTTTTAAATTATTTAACACTCATTTATCTCTATTTAAACATCTCATTCCTTCCTCTTTCACTTTACAAACCCTATATTTTTCCTCTCTCTTTTTCCCTCTTTTTCCTCTTCTTCCTTGCCTTGTCTTCTTGACAAGCTGCCCCATTTTTCTTTCTTGCTTCCACATATATTTCTTGCAAATATTTGAGGTAATCTTTCCCTTTTTGCTCTTATAAGATGTTCTAGGATGATACCATGGATGTTTCATGCATCAAAGGACATTCCACAAGCTTGAAAAGCTATGGATGATGATGCCAAGAAGTGAAACACTCCTCTAGATGATGATCTCTTTTGTTCTTAGTATTTTTGTTATATGGAAGGCTTGTTTATCTTCTTGTTTATGTGATAACTTGTAGATCTAAAGTTTTACCAAGCTTTAGTTATGTTTATGTGTAGATCTAGGAGTTTAAGGCCTATTACTAAGTTTTTCTTATGCTTTCATGGTTATATATTGAGTAGATCTTAGATTTGAGTTTGAATGAAAAAGTGAAATTCGTAACTTGTCAAGGCACCATCTTAAAAACCCACTTCCAAGTCTTAAAATGAAAGTTTTTGTTAAGAAAATGAAGGTTTGATGGATGTATATCATCAAGACTTCATCTTACAAGAATCAAAGTTGATTTTCAAAGTTTATTTTCAAAACAAAAATTGTATTTTCGGATCAAGACAAAGACCTAAAATAAAAACATGTTTTTCAACTCACAAATGAGGATTTTATTCAAGAAATGAAGGGTTCTTAGGATATAATATGTAATGGGTTGTTTTTCATGAGTTTTGATAAATTTTCCCAAGAGATATGTCCAAAATAAATTTATGAAAATTCGGATCAAGACCAAGACCTATTTTTGAAACCCATCATCCAACTTTAAAATGAAGATTTAGACAAAAATATAAGGGCTCTTGGTATAGATATCTTAAGGAATGAATTTTCATAAGTTTAAATGAGTTTTCCAAAAGGTATAGCTTAAATCAAGTGTTTTGTAAAAGACAAAATTAGTTCTTGTCTTCATTGTAAACTTCAAAGAGGAAATTCGTAATTATGGGAGACCAATTTTTAAAACCTTCTTTTTGATCTCAAAACAAGTATTTTATATTGAAAATGGAATGCTTTGATAATATATAATATAGGAAAATTATTTTCATTGAACTAAGTAAGTTTTAGTAAAGGAATTACTCAAAACAAACAATGAGTTTCAACTTGTAAATTTCGGTTTTATCGAAAATGGATTCTTAGAAATTTCATTTGAACTTTATGTTTGGTATTAGATAAGTGTGTAATCTCTTAATTTTGTTTTGAGGATCCCTTGCAAGCTTAGGACTAAAATAAATTGGTCTAAGTAGTTAAATAGAGTAGATATGGAATTTTTCACAAAGGCTCAAATCTGGAATTTTCGTAACCCTACTGTACAGTAAGTTTCCGACCCCTAAATGACCTTAAATGTTTGAATTAACTTTAGAAATGGATAGCTCTTTCGAAGTAGGTATAAATCGGTATATTATAAGCTAAATTCCGAGTTAAAATGAGTTAGATATGACCTTTTTAAGTTAAGGATTCAACCTAGACGGAAATTGACGAACTTAGTAAATAAAATTGTTAAGTTTAATAGAACTTCATAAGAGATACTCATTGAGGGTATTCTTTGTACCTAGGTGAATTGGAGGACGGGTTACCACTTCCCGAGGACTATTACGACTAGTGGATTTTCACTACATGGACAAGTGAGTTCATTTCTCAATTAATTATGCTCTTGGATGTGCTTGTAGTAGTAGTGGCATTAGACTTAGGAAAAGATAAAATTGTGATTGAATGGTGATCTAAACTTGCATGAATGAACGATAAGTATATCGAGGCAAGCTTTGTTGCAATAATCTTGTATGAGCTAGTATAGATTTGGAATGTCTGAAATTTGTATGGTCACTTTTAAATTATCTAATTAATATACCATGATTATATGAATAATTGTACATGCATATCACGTAATGAGTCACATATCATTGTCGAGTATGCCTTTGGTGGGACAAAGGTGTATTTGGGAGGCAGCGGGTCTTTAATGAAGGGGATTAGGGTTGCATGACTTATGGACCACCCCATTCAAATAATGAAACTATGGTTGCATGACTTATGGACCAACATTAAAAATTGTGGTTGCATGTCTTATGGACCACCCCACTTAAGATTGGGACTATGGTTGCATGTCTTATGGACCAACTTTGGAATTGTAGTTGCATGACTTATGAACTACCCCAAACCCCGAATGGAGGGCGTAAATTCATTCACTTATGACTACCGGAAAGTCATATGCTTTGCTCATATGCTTGTGCATTCATATGGTTGCTTAATTATAACTTGCTTGTATAGATATTTTAGCTTGGTCGGGCATGTTACTTGAAGAAAATGAATCTCACTAAGCATTAGCTTATACCCCAATAGTTTTTGTTGCAGTGTCCTATTTTTGATGTTCCGAGAGGACACTTTGCAGGTTTACTACATGGAATTAAAGAGCTTTTGAGGAAGTCGGACCTAGTATAGGCGTGGACTTCTAGAAAATCTCTTTAATGTAATTCATATTGTAATTGGAGCTAAACGATGTAGACTCCTATTATTTTGGCGGGGGTATGCCCCCTTGGCTTTTGTAAAGTTTAACTATTTATCTTGTTGTGATTTATATTCTTAATGCTATGTATGCTTTCTTAAGACTACTCGAATCAAAGTGTGATCCTAAAAGTTGTGTGAGTACACCTTACACTCGATATGTAAACTTATGGGATGACTAAGGTGTCATACTTAAGTTTAAATATCGGTGTGGTGGACTGTCGCGTTTAGGGTACCCTTTGGGGCGTGACAGTTTAAGTTGGTATCAGAGCATGGTTAAGAGTTTACAATCATAACTACAAATAAATAGCCTTAAGAAAGGATAAAAAGAAGAAGATAGAATAGAATTACAAGGAAGACTTAGATGGGAAGACGACCATAGTATCGGCCCTAAAATCCTATCACTTAACCCTTGTGGATAGTAACCACTAGGAAACAATCGACTTAGTATCGCAAAACCTTCATAGGTGACCTAATGAGACTCCATAGAATACCGCTTAGTTACTTTAGTTGTTTTGGTATTGTGTTGTTATTGTTACATGTTGATTGTTTCGTTGTTGCTTATAGTATAAAATTTTACTTGATTTTGATTATGAGGATTTTTGCATGTTTTCAAATTTCAATAAAGCTATATTTATGTTTTATGATCTAGATTTTATTACTTAAATTCCCTGATTTACCTTTTACACTTGTATTTTCCGCTCGTATTACTACTTCTTTTATTTCCGTTACCTCGTTTGAAAACATTAATAGAATATATTGAGAAGATTACTTAACTAGACAAAAATAAAATTTGCTACAGCCGAGGTAGAAGAAGGAGACGTCAGGAGGAAAGCGCCTCCAATCAACCCAATATGGAAGAAGGGCAACAAGCCGCCCCTCCTCCAAATCCTCCTGCAGATGCTACACAGGTAGCTTTGCAAGCCATGCTTGGACAAATGGCACAAATGACACAAGTGCTCGAAGCACTTCGACAAAGTTTGCCGGCAGCGGCACAAGCACGCTCCAGCTCCAACTCCGCCACCACCTGCACCCCAAGCTTCTGTGGGGATGCCAGCACAGGAAAGCGCGCACTCTCACACTGCGCCTTTGCCTCCTCCACCACCTATGAGGCCATACAGAAGCTCCCTACCCGAGTTCATTAAGAGTAACAGATATTTTGAAGGGACTTTTGGGAGACCGGATGAGGCTGAGGATTGGTTAGCTCAGATAGAGCGATCCTTCAGGGCTTTTGAGTGCCACACCACCTGAGAGTTGATTATGGCACTTACCTGCTTCGGTTGAATGCACGGGTTTGGTGGGAATCGAAAGAAAGAGAGCTCATGCCACCAGTTACTTGGGAAAGGTTCCGCCATGAGTTTGGAGAATTACTTCCCCGGAGTCTCCGGGTGCAGTTCAGCTCAGAATTCCTGAACATTGCTCAGAAGGGAAGGACTGTGGAGCAATATGAAACTGAGTTTAGTCGATTACTGCAATATGCTCCGGATTCTTACAAGCACAGTGAGGAGCTAAAAATACGAGTTTTCTTAAATGGATTAGATGAGGAGTTGAGGATGAGGCTAGAAGAGTTTAATATTAAGAACTTGTTGAGCTAGTAGAAAGAGCCCGGATAGTGGAAGGGGCTAAGAAAAGGAAGGGCAAGACTGCTGAGAAGCCACCCTCGGTTTTTGGAAAGAAGTTTTATGGGGGATCAGGATCTGGATTCTCCCACAAGAGGTTCAAGCCGTCTTATGGCTATAAGGGTAACACTAGTGGGGGACAGGCTACCCCTAAGAGTGTCAGTTGCTGGAAATGTAAGGGGGATCACTACCCCAAGAAATGCCCACAGTTGGCAGATAAGTGTTATTTCTGTGGCGACTCATCCCACAAGATTGCTAACTGCCCAAAGAAGACTACGACCATGTGCTTTGTCTGCAAGCAATTTGGTCACTTTGCCAATGAGTGCCCTCAAAGGAAGAATGCTCCAGCTAAACCTTTTGGGGGATCAGCAGCAGCAAGACCCGGGAACGGGAATAGTGGGAACAATAATAGCAGCCGTGCTGGGTCAGCAATGCACGGAATGAGGATCTACAACCTCGAAGGGCAATGGGTATGCGAAGAGATGGGAAATGAAGACTGCGGATTGGCTGCTCTCGAGGAGGATAATGGCCCGGACTTCGGTCTTGTGACAGGTAGGTCTCCTAACTCTTGTCTTTGTTTTTCTGCTGCTTTGATTTGTTAAGATTCAAGTATAAGAAAAGAAAAACAAGTTTGGTTAAGTTAAAGTAGTTAGGAAGATAAGTTAGGATGGTGTGAAGGTAGTGATTAGTAAGTGTTGGACGCAGGACACATACGGATAGCTAAGACGACTGCTTATGCTCTTTTTGACACGGGAGCCACACATTCGTTCATCACCACCAGATTGGCTAGACAAGTTGGTTTACCAATAGCCACTATTGCCTCTAGCTTTCGTGTTAGAACCCCGACTGGGAGTGTGGTGACGACAAATGAGATGCTAAAGGATTGTCCAATGGAGATTCATGGGCATGGTACGAAGTGTGATTTGATAGTATTGGAGATGAGTAAATATGAAGTGATTTTGGGTATGAGTTGGTTAGCCATTGCTAAAGCCGTTGTGGATTGTCGAAGGAAGAAAGTAAATTTCAAGGATGTTGATGGAATGGATGTTGAGTTCACAGGTGAGACGGTAGTTTCAAGAGGAACTGATCTATGCTCATTTGAGTTGCTTATGGATGGAGAGGAGAGATGGAAAGTGAAGGTTGTCTTAATGCAACAGAAAAAGAAGAAGGATTACCTAAGATTGAGGATATAACGGTTGTCAAAGAATTTCTCGATGTCTTTCCGGATGAGCTACCAGGTTTGCCACCTAAGAGGGAAATTGATTTGAGATTGACTTGGTGCCAAATACTGAGCCGATATCTAAAGCCTATCGTATGGCCCCTGTTGAGTTAAAGGAATTACAAAAGCAATTGCAAGAACTCTTGGACCATGGATTCATAAGACCAAGTGTGTCACCATGGGGTGCACCTGTATTATTTGTTAAGAAGAAGGATGGTTCAATGAGACTATGTGTTGATTATCGGGAGTTGAACAAGGTTACAATTAAGAATAAGTATCCACTTCCAAGGATTGATGACCTTTTCGATCAGCTACAAGGAGCAAGTGTATTCTCACGGATTGATCTACGATCAGGGTATCATCAGTTAAGGGTCAAACCTGAAGATGTGCCGAAGACTGCTTTTCGGACTCGTTATGGACATTATGAGTTCTTAGTGATGTCTTTTGGATTAACGAATGCTCCTGCCGCCTTCATGGACTTGATGAATCGAGTATATAAGTCATTGTTGGACAAATGTGTGATTGTGTTTTAGATGATATTTTGATTATACTCGAAGACAAGAGAGCAACACGAAGAGCACCTTCGCATGGCCTTACAAATCCTAAGAGAACATAAGCTATACGCCAAATTTTCTAAGTGTGACTTTTGGCTAGATAGGATTTCATTTTTGGGACATGTTGTGTCGGGTGAAGGCATATCAGTAGACCCCGAGAAGATTAAGTCTGTGGTGGAATGGAAGCCACCTAAGACCGTGACTGAAGTAAGGAGCTTTCTGGGTTTAGCCGGATATTACAGGAAGTTTGTCCAAGACTTTTCCAAGATAGCCAAGCCGTTAACTCAGTTAACGCAAAAGAATGAAAAGTTTGTTTGGACGGAAAAGAGGGACCAAAGTTTTCAAGAATTGAAGCAAAGGCTTGTCTCTGCTCCGATTTTGGTTTTGCCAAACCCCGAGAAACCCTATACGGTACATAGTGATGCTTCGAAAAATGGTCTCGGATGCGTTCTCATGCAAGAGGGAAAGGTGATTGCCTATGCTTCAAGACAGCTAAGGCCACATGAGCAAAATTACCCCACGCATGACTTGGAACTAGCCGCTGTTGTCTTTGCCTTGAAGATATGGAGACATTACCTATATGGACAACGGTGTGAGATCTACACCGACCACAAGAGTCTTAAGTATTTGTTCACCCAAAAGGAGTTGAACATGAGGCAGCGAAGATGGCTAGAGTTAATTAAAGATTACGATTTGGGGATAAATTATTGCCCGGGAAGGGTGAATGCAGTTGCCGATGCCTTGAGTCGCAAGAACCACGGGGAGGTCGCAACTCTTTTGACGGACCAGAAAGAATTGATTAAAGAATTTGAGAGGCTAAGCATCGAATTTGTTGGGCAAGACTTGGAAATGGAAATAGCAAATTTGGTGTTGGAACCAACTTTGGTGGAAAGGATTAAAGAGGCTCAGCGCTATGATGAAGTGATACAAAGGATAAAAAAGAAGTTCAGGAGGGAAAGTATACTGATTTTTCAATAGATGATGAGGATGTAGTAAGGATGAAGGACGATTGGTGTGCCTGATGACGAAGAAATGAGGAAGGAAATCATGAGTGAAGCACACAATTCTGGGTACACGGTACACCCGGGAGGAACCAAGATGTACCAAGACCTTAAGGGACATTATTGGTGGAATGGAATGAAACGGGATGTGGCAGATTTCGTGATTAAGTGCCCAACATGCCAACAAGTGAAGGTGGAACATCAAAGGCCGGGTGGATTGTTAAAACCTTTGCCTATACCAGAATGGAAGTGGGACCAGATTTCTATGGATTTTGTTTGTGGTTTACCAAGGACGTCGTCAGGTCATGATGCTATATGGGTTGTGGTTGACCGATTAACTAAGTCTGCTCACTTCTTGCCAATAAGCATGACATTCTCCATGGATAAATTGGCAAGGCTGTACATGAAGGAAATTGTTCGCCTACATGGAGTACCAGCCGGGATTGTGTCGGATCGAGACCCGAGATTTGTGTCTAAGTTCTGGATAAGCTTGCAGAAGTGTTTGGGGACAAAGTTGCATTTTAGCACAGCCTATCATCCTCAAACTGATGGACAGTCGGAAAGAACGATCCAGACTTTGGAAGATATGCTTAGGGCATGTGTGATGGAGTTCAAGGGAAGTTGGGAAGCGCACTTACCTTTGGTTGAGTTCGCTTACAACAATAGCTATCACTCGACTATCAAGATGCCGCCTTATGAGGCCTTATATGGACGTAAGTGTAGATCCCCGTTGTTTTGGGATGATGTTGAGAAGGAAGTTCTTGGACCCGATCTAGTGCAAGATGCCACCGACAAGGTTCGGATAATCCAACAACGAATGAAGGAAGCTCAGGATAGACAGAAAAGCTGGGCAGATTTGAAAAGAAGGGTTCTTGAGTTTCAAGTGGGTGATCATGTGTATTTAAAGATAAATCCTATCAAAAGTATCCATCGAGTTCGCTCACAAGGAAAGTTGAGCCCCCGGTATATTGGTCCTTTCGAAGTATTGGAACGGGTTGGAGAATTAGCATACCGCCTTGCCTTACCGCCAAATCTTTCGGGAGTGCACAATGTTTTTCATGTCTCGGTTCTTCGCAAGCACATAGCCGACCCGGATCAAGTTATAGTTGGAACCGGTGTTATTAAAAGAAAACCTCACTTACGAGGAGCACCCGTACAGATTTTGGACACAAAGATACAAAAGTTAAGGAATAAGGAAATTAAGTATGTGAAGGTTCTTTGGAGGAATCATACACATGAGGAAGCAACTTGGGAGGCAGAAAGTGAAATGCGGCAGAAGTACCCTAGTTTGTTTGAGGATCAGGTACGTCTTTCAAGTTTTGCGGACAAAACTTTCTTTAAGGTGGGTAGGTTGTAAACCCCTGTTTTCTAAGCCCTAAACCTTAAGCCGGAAAGTCTACCGGAGACCTTAAGTCAACGATCTTGAGTAAAACCCTACAGTTTAGATCCTGAAAACCCGAGTTCGTAAATCGAGGAGTCGAAAAATAATTAAAGTGTTTAGAATAGTCCGTAATAATATTTGAATTATTAAAAATATCAGATCGGTTCAATTTCGGCTTATTTCGAACCCGTTTGGATACTGCTTTGGAAAGCGTGTCCCGGGGCTCGGAAAATTAAAAATATATCTTTAATATTTTTAGACTCGTATTTTTATAAGGATTTCAAAAATATCAAGTTTAGAATTTTTCGGATTCTAAAAATATCAGTTATAGCTCATATAAGCTTATTTTACTCTTACCGGTAACTAATTGTTAAATTTCTAAAAATAATTTAATTGATTATTTTATTTAAATCATAAAAATTCTGCACTTAATAAAAATATTTTTCTTAATTTATTTATATATTTTCTTATTCAAAAAGCCACTTTATCAACCCATCTCAAGTACACATACATTATCATTACTACACATTATTATGTCTTTTGCTTTTTCTTACACTCCTCCCAAAATTGCAGCTGCCCATTCCCCATAAAATTAGCCACTTTTCATTATTTTTAATTATTTATTTGATATTTTAAAGTCTCTTTTAGTTAGAAATGGATGCAACTTGTTACACTTTCAAAAATACAAGTTAAAATCAAACTACACACACTCCCCTACACACACAAAATCACGCCAGCCCCTCTCCATGCAGCTGTGTTTTATTTTTTTTTTAAATTATTTAACACACATTATCTCTATTTAACATCTATTCCTTCTCTTTCACTTTACAAACCCTATATTTTTCCTCTCTCTTTTTCCCTCTCTTTTCTCTTCTTCCTTGCTTGTCTTCTTGAACAAGCTGCCCCATTTTTCTTTCTTGCTTCCACATATTTCTTGCAATATTTGAGGTAATCTTTCCCTTTTTGCTCTTATAAGATGTTCTAGGATGATACCATGGATGTTTCATGCATCAAAGGACATTCCACAAGCTTAAAAGGCTATGGATGATGATGCCAAGAAGTGAAACACTCCTCTAGATGATGATCTCTTTTGTTCTTAGTATTTTTGTTATATGGAAGGCTTGTTTATCTTCTTGTGTTGGTCCCGAAAGAATAACCAAGAGGGGGTGAATTGGTTATTTAATAAAATTTAACCTTTTTAAAATTCAACCAAATTCACTCTACTTAGTTACTCAAATTAAATGGCTTCTAAAACTCTATTTTAAATATATTGATAAAATTTCGAATAATATCAGACAAGATCAAGTTCGCAAATAATTAAAAAAAATATGTTAATAAAAATTTATTTTGCTCCCAGTTACTCTCTGACTGATCTTCTGAGTTCAATGTTCAGTAGAACTTAAATTTCCAGTTACTCTCTGACTGGTCTTCTGGGTTTATAATGCAGCAAGAATAAACAATAAAATATGCACGAAATTGAAAAGATAAGGTAAAGAAGAGATTGCAAGATCGATTTATAGAGGTTCCGCCTCGAGCGTCAATCCTCTCTTCTAGCTCCAAGCCGGGGACCCGGTATTCCACACCGGTATGTTCCACTATATCTAAAAGAAATGAGAATACAAGCTTGTTCTTCAACAAAGAACTTCAAACACTCTGCTCAGCCTATCTAGCTTCACTCAAGCTATTTACTGATCTACAGAGAGTAAATGTAACTCTCACTTCCACACAAATCTCATTCGAGATATACAATGCTTTGAAACAAAGAAATAAACGTTTCTAAAATTTCAGCTCAAGGAAAATTTCGAATGACAGCAATTAAGCAAGAGATTATTGAAGGCTTTTGATTTTTCTCGTCTTTTTCACACACACCTCTCTTCATGTCTTCCAGATATTTAAATTTAAAATTCTCCTTCTTCTTCGGTTGAAAACGGCTAGCGAATTTGAATTCAAAAATTGGATAGATGATAATCTTCAGTAGTTCCTGATTTTGTGCTTGATATATCTCTGTGATTATCCAAATTTTATCTTGCTGTTGAAAACGTTGATGTTTATCCATATAGTTGTTTGACCGTCTTGAAGATAGACTTCTTCGTGAAATATCTTCTAAATCCCAAAAGAATAGGATAGAATCTTTCCTTCTTGATCTGACTGTTAAACTTGATAAAATAAAAACGAATTCTGTAATATCATTGAATATAAACCCAAGCCATAAGTATCAGACATAATCTGATCTTGGATTAATTTGATTTTTCTGTCATGAGTTCTTGAGATTTCATTCGTTAAAAAAATTCAAATCTCCTTAGATATAATAACCAACTTTGTGGGACATTTGAATGTATTACCCAAATACACTCAACTTTGGAGCTGGGTCTTTAAAATAATGAATTAATCTTGAAAAATTCGAACTGTGATCTTTTTGTGCGAATTCTGTTCTTGTACCCAGTTTACCTTCTGAGTAGTTTTGTCTTGTCGATCAGCCGTTTTACTCTCTGAGTTTCCTTCTGAATACTTTTGTCTTTCTATTTGGTCTCTGAACTACTTTCTGATTTATCTTTAAATTTCCATAACTTCTTACTTAGTTCTTGAAAACTTTGACTTTACTTATTACATTAAATTGAGATTTCTGCATACTCAATAAATTCATTAGTAATACTTAATCTTTTTGTTATCATCAAAACATCAAAAGAGAAATACTAACATTCTCCCCCTTTTTGATGATAACAAAACCTATCTATTAAAACAAAAATTATGATAACTCTATTTATTTGCATAATTTGCATAATCCAGGAGATAATTCAGTAATTAAAATACGAGTTGTAGAACCTGCACAAACATTTGCATCGCACATAAATTTATTCGCACAAGCATGCATCAATCGCATAAGTATTCATCAAACATTATTTGCATGATTATCTTTGTTTTAATATCTTCTCCCCCTTTTTGTTATCAACAATTAGAATTAATACCATAAAATAAAATATCAAATAGTCTGAAAGAAATGCATTGGAATTAAAAGGATCATAACAACTGAGTTCTTAAAAAAATAACAGACTTTAAAAGCAGCAGAAAAGAAAATTAGCGCTTCTTAATAGGCTTGACTGATTTCCTAGCTGTGGTCTTCTTCCGTCCAGAATACCTAACGATAGGTAGAGTTGAGCTTTCAGGAGGTGGAGGAGAATTAAATGCCAGATTGAATGATTGCAGATACTCTATCAGAACATCAGAAAGAATGATTTGAGGAGTTTGTTGTGGTTCGGATGTTGAAGAGGGTTGAGAGATAGGAATCAGCTGAAAGGATTGAACATCTGGTTCCACTATTGGTGGAGGTGGGGAAACTTCACTATCAGGGTGTGAAGCTTCAGACTTCTCAGGAGGATCAACATTCATCTCAGCATCAAAGACTGGTGGAGAAGGGACAGAATCATGTTGTGGAGGTGGAGATGAAACAGAGCCATGAGTAGGATCTGTAAACATGTCCTCAAACATGTGTTCTACTTCAGCCTTCATCTCAGCAAATCTTTTCTCCATCAGATCAAGAATAGCTGTCTTAAAATGCGATTTGATGTTCTCCTGGACCTTAACAGAGATGCCCTCTGAGTCACTATCTGAGTCAGTGTCCAGATGTTTTCCTACACCTTCCTTAATTTCAAACTTCCCTCCAGTCATGATGGAAGGTTTCTTCCTTCTTTTTTCCTTCATAACCTCCTTTCCTGCTCTTCGCATTGGAGATTTCTCATTATCCTTCTTTTGTTTATCACCTTCTGAGCACTATCTGCTCTTAGTAAGTGCTCCCCTCAACTGCAGACTTAATTTTCTCCCAATCAAAAATTTTTTTGCTGAACTTAGGATGAACATACCAAGCTCCATCCTTAGCAAACCAGAATTTGCGCTTAACATTGATATTCATTCTCATAAGCACTATTTCCCCAATTCTTTTCAGATTTTGAGGAAACTTAGCATTTTCTAGTAGCTTTACTTTCTTAAACCTCAGCAACTTCATCAACATGCTTCCATAAGGCATATTAAATTTAGTTTTCCACAAATGCTTCAGAATCAAAGATGGTAGATCAAGCTTTAAATTTCTTTTTATTGCCAGAATGACAATAGCTTCGTTTTTATTAATCGTAGTAGAACTACCATTCTTTGGAAGCAAACAGTCTATAACTACCGTGTGTAGCAGCCTTATCAACAAACTAAACTCAGTATTAAACACATCTTTTTCAGAATATGTTCCCACTCCATCATTTATTTCATGAAACAGATCATTTTTCTTAATGGATACAAAGAAGTCATCATCCTTCTCATCTTTCATACCAAAACATGAAATAAGGTCCTTCCTAGTTATCTTAACTTTTTGCCCACCTATTTCAGACTTCAACTTCAGTCCATCCGACAATGTCAAGTTATCATAAAATTCCTTGATAACTTCTCCAGCAACTTCACTAGACAAATTACACAGATTTCGACATCCTATATTATCTAGCCAATGGTTCCAATAGAACCCATTTTTCTTAAAGAAAGAAAAGTCTATGAACGAATTATCAAGAATCTTGATATTCCCATACCTTTTCTTAGAAGAACTTCCTGTCTTTTTCTTCTTTACTTCTGACATTTTCTATGGGGACCTTGAAGACATTTTCCTCTTTTTCGAACTTTCTTTCTTTTGCGGTGACTTAGGTATTTCTTCCTTAGAACTTTCTGAGTCACCGTCTGAGTCATCGTCTGGTTTAGGGTTTGAACCCTTCTTAGGCTTTCCTTCAGATTCTGGAGTAGTAACATCTAAAGATTCATAAGAAGACGAATCTTTTTCCTTTTCTTGCTCTGTCTCATGAGTGGTTTGTTCAACTTCGACAGATTCATCCTTCTTTTTCGTCCTTCTCTCTCTACTTTCTTGTTGTTCAGAGAGTGTTCGTGTTGAATCAGAAGATTCATCACGAATCTCTATAGTTCCTTTAACAACTTTGCCCTTAGGACCTTTTGATGCTAATCTTGATGATTTTCGTGGTGCCATGTTAGGGTTTGAAAGAGCGAAAGAGAGCACGAAATGAGAGAGAAATTTTGAAGTTGTGAGAAAAAGAAAGAGCATTGAAGGACGAATAACAGTAGCACAGGGAAATGGAAGAGTCACGTTCTGGCCGTTTGAAAGACGTGGGAAAATGGAGACGTGATTAATGATTCACTTGTCTTGCACGTTTTCCATAATCATTCGAATTCAAAATATCAAACACAAAGTTTATTAATTTATTTACTATTCTTATTGTATATATATATATATATATTTTTAAGAGAAAAAATATGAATAAAAATATTAAAAAGGATAACACATTCCAATCTCATTTCTCAAAAATTCAAATCTGGTTTTATCAAGGGGTTTAGTAAAAATATCTGCTAGTTGATTTTCAGTTGGAACAAAATCAATACACATTTCCATTAACTACATGATCTCGTATAAAATGGTGTCTAATTTCAATGTGTTTTGATCTTGAATGATGAACTGGATTCTTTGTCAAATTAATTGCACTTGTATTATCACATTTAATCGAAATAAATTTATTTTCGACACCATAGTCTTGCATTTGTTGTTTAATCCAAAGAACTTGAGCACAACAATTTCCAAGAGATACATATTCAGCTTCTGCTGTAGATAAAGCAACTGAATTTTGTTTCTTTGAAGACCATGAAATCAATTTATCTCCTAAAACTTGATGAAGAAAGATTCCTTCTTTAGTTTGTTTGATTTGTAGACCCAAGAAGAAATTCAATTCTCCCATCATAGACATTTCAAATTCAGCCTGCATAAGCTTTGCAAAATCTTGACAATATTTCTCATTAGTAGATCCAAAAATTATATCATCAACATAAATTTGTACAATCAATATATCTTTATTATAATGTTTCAAAAATAAGGTTGTATCAACGTTAGCTCTTTGAAATCCACTCGTGATGAGAAAATCACTAAGTCTTTCATACCATGCCCTTGGGGCTTATTTGAGTCCATACAAAGCTTTTCTTAATTTATATACATATTCAGGCTTGAAAGGATCTTCAAATCCTGGTGGTTGCTTAACATACACTTCCTCTTTAATATAACCATTTAAAAATGCACTTTTTACATCCATTTGGAATAAATTAAAATTCTTAAAACATGCATAAGCAAGTAGCAAACGTATGGCTTCTAACCTAGCAACAGGTGCATAAGTTTCATCATAATCTATTCCTTCTTCTTGAGAATATCCTTTTGCTACAAGTCTAGCTTTGCTTCTTACTATTTTTCCATTTTCATCTAATTTATTTTTAAATACCCATTTAGTACCTATAACATATTTATTTAAAGGTCTAGGCACTAAATTCCATACATTATTTCTTTGAAATTGATTTAATTCATCTTGCATGGCATTTATCCAATTATCATCAATCAAAGCAGATTCAACACAATTTGGTTCAATTTCTGATAATAAAGCAAAGTGACTTTCAAAATCTTTTAGTTTTGATCTAGTTCTAACACCAGTATCTACTTTACCAATTATTAATTCAGGTGGATGTGCCGTTTTATATCTCCAAGCATTCGAGCTTTCTGGTGTATTAACACTAGCATCTGTATTACCTTCTGTTTGACCTTCTGATCTAGCTTCTGAGAAATCAGATATCATTGTTTCTTTAGGTGCTTTTTCTTTGGGTGATTTTGATATAGTAGCATCATCAGTAGCATTTTTCAAAAGCACAGTTGTATTATCATCATCACAATCATCTTTAAATTCTTCAACAAAACGCACATTTATTGATTCTTCAATAACTTTGGATGTTTTATTGAAAATCCGATATGCTTTACTATTCATTGAATATCCTAAAAATATTGCTTCATCGGAACGTTCATCAAATTTACCAAGATTATGAATGTTCTTTTTCACAAAACATTTGGCACCAAACACATGAAAATAAGAAACATTTGGTTTTCTTCCTCGAAAAATTTCATATGCTGTTTTTGATGTGAAAGGTCTAATATAAACTCTATTTATGATATAGCATGCTGTTGCAGCAGCTTCAGCCCATAAATTCTTTGCAACACCGCTTTCATTAAGCATTGAACGTGTCATTTCTTGTATTATTCGATTTTTTCTTTCAACAACACCATTTTGTTGTGGTGTGTAAGGGGCAGAAAAATTATGACTTATACCAAATTCATCACAAAAGGAAATAAATTGAGCATTATCAAATTCTGTACCATGATCTGATCTTATAGATATAATTGAAAAACCTTTTTCATTTTGAATTTGTTTTGCAAAAATTTGAAAGGCATCAAAAGTATCGGTCTTACTTTTCAAAAACAGTACCCAAGTGTATCTTGAGAAGTCATCAACTATAACAAGTCCATATTTGCTTCCTCCAATACTTGAAACTCTTGTTGGACCAAAGAGATCCATATGTAACAATTCTAAAGGTCTTTTGGTAGATATTACATTTTTACTTTTATGAGGAGCTGATACCATTTTATTTTTAAGACATGTATCACATTTAATATCTTGTTTAAAAATCATTTTTGGTAATCCAGCAACAAGATTCTTTTTGGATAACTTTTCGAGTTGATAAAAATTTACATGTCCAAGTCTTTTATGCCATAAATGCACATTATCAGATATAGAAAGAAAACAACACTCAATATCCATATCAGATGGTTTAATTAGATAAATATTTTTCTTTCTAAATCCTTCAAACATTTTAATACCTTTATCATCATATGCATAGCATTTACTTTTCTCAAAAATCATTTTATATCCTCTGTCACATAATTGACTTATGCTTAGCAAATTATGTTTTAGTCCTTTTACAAGTGAAACATTTTCTATAGCATGTGGTGGATAACCAATCATACCTGTGGCTATAATCTTACCTCTATTATTATCTCCAAATCTTACATAACCATTTTCTTTCCATACTAAATTTGTAAACAAGGAAACATCACCTGTCATATGACTTGAGCACCCACTGTCTAGGTACCAAGTTCCTTTTATTTTTGCTCCTTGTTCCTGCAATTAATCATAAAAGGCTATCAAACCCTTTTAGGAACCCAGACAAGCTTGGGTCCTTGATAAGATAAGCTCATTTTCTCCTTATTATTTACTTGATTCGAATTGAGCTTGTTCTTTTTATAAAAGCAATACTTTTCAATGTGTCCTACTTTATTGCAGAAGAAACAAGTATAGGTAGGTCTTAATTATATCTTGCATTTACCTGGTTCCATCTATTTTGTCTAGGATACCTTGGAGTGTATCGCTGACTACCTTCTGAGGTTGCCTCTGACTTGATATCTTTGTTCAGGGCACACTCTGAGGTACCTTCTGTTATTATTGTTTATGGGTCTATTCATTGTTTCCCTTCTGATAACAGGTTGTTGATTACATGCAACTTCCTTTGCTTTCACAAATACAGTCTTTTTCATATGGTTAGAACTACTTCCAATTTCATATCCAAGTCCATATTTATTGTTTCCAATTCTTTGACTAGAAAGTAGCATATTTAATTTTTTATCACTCTCATCAAACTTATTGAAGGTGCTTGTAATGGTTTTTGACAGATCTTCAAATCTTACTTTTAGATCTTTAATTTCATCCTTCAAAACACCATTTTCTTTTCTTAGATTACCAGAATTTACATGCAATTTTTCATTGTCAATTTTCAGAGTGTCATTTTCATCAATAAGCAATTTGTTTGTTTGTTTCAAGACATCTTTCTCATTTTTTAAAGCCTTATTTTCAATGTCTAACTTAGATATGCTTACATTAGCCTTTTTGAGAGCCTTTAACAATTTGTTCATTTCTACATATATCTCACTATCTGTCATATCAGCATCAGACTCAGAGTTTACCTCGGATGCTGCCATTAAACACAAGTTGGCTTCTTCTTCATCTTCACTTGCAGCTTCTGATTCAGCTTCTGACTCATCCAAGTCGCTCCAGGTTGCCATCATCGCTTTGTTCTTCTTTTTGAACTTCTTCATTTTTTCAATGAGAGATGGACATTCATACTTTATATGTCCTGGCTTCTTACATTCATAGCAAATGATTTCCTTCTTCTCTTTTCTTTGTTCTTTTTCTCTATATAGTTCACCTGCATCACCTTTGTAAGTTTTTCTTTTAGTAAATTTGAACTTTTTACCTCTTTTATTCCTGAGCATTTTATTGAGCCTTCGTGCCAGCAAAGTAATGTCTTCATCATCACTGTCATCATCATCTTCGGTTTCTGCTTCACTGACTTTCTTAGCTTTGAAAGCTATGGCTTTCTGCTTGTTTCAGCTTCTTCCGTGGTGTCCAAGTGAGATTCATACGCCATGAGTTTTTCTTTCAGCTGACTAAGAGTCAATCTCTTCAAGTCTTGAGCCTCCTCAATAGCGTCTTTTTCGCATCCCACGTTCTAGGAAGAATTCTGAGTATTTTCCTCACCAAATCTGGTTCAGGGATTTTCTTACCAAGTGATGTCAGTTCATTAGATATGGCAGTGAATCTATCAAATGCATCCTTTATTTTCTCATTAGATTTGAACTTAAAAAGCTCATATTTCTGAAGTAATGCATTAATCTTAGTATCTTTTATAGTTTCAGTTCCTTCATATGTCATGCATAAAGTGTCCCATATTTCTTTTGCAGTTTCACAACATGATATCACATAAAATTCAGATGATGCAATAGTCATGAGTAAGAGATTCTTAGCCTTGGAATTTGTCTCAATCAGCCTCTTCTCTGGTAGAGTCAACACTTCATCATCAGAAATCGTTACAGTATGATCACCATGTGAGATAACCTGCCAAGAGTCAAAGTCGTTAGCTTTAATGTATGTGGACATCCGCATTTTCCAATATGCAAAATTCGTGCCATCAAAGAAAGGAGCCTTGTTCATTGCAATGTTGTTATCAGCCATTTTCAAAGATCACTCAATTAATCAAAAGAGAACCGCTCTGATACCAATTGTTGGTCCCGAAAGAATAACCAAGAGGGGGTGAATTGGTTATTTAATAAAATTTAACCTTTTTAAAATTCAACCAAATTCACTCTACTTAGTTACTCAAATTAAATGGCTTCTAAAACTCTATTTTAAATATATTGATAAATTTCGAATAATATCAGACAAGATCAAGTTCGCAAATAATTAAAAAAATATGTTAATAAAAATTTATTTTGCTCCCAGTTACTCTCTGACTGATCTTCTGAGTTCAATGTTCAGTAGAACTTAAATTTCCAGTTACTCTCTGACTGGTCTTCTGAGTTTATAATGCAGCAAGAATAAACAATAAAATATGCACGAAATTAAAAAGATAAGGTAGAGAAGAGATTGCAAGATCGATTTATAGAGGTTCCGCCTCGAGCGTCAATCCTCTCTTCCAGCTCCAAGCCGGGGACCCGGTATTCCACACCGGTATGTTCCACTATATTCCAAAAGAAATGAGAATACAAGCTTGTTCTTCAACAAAGAACTTCAAACACTCTGCTCAGCCTATCTAGCTTCACTCAAGCTATTTACTGATCTACAGAGACTAAATGTAACTCTCACTTCTACACAAATCTCATTCAGATATACAATGCTTTGAAACAAAGAATAAACGTTTCTAAAATTTCAGCTCAAGGAAAATTCGAATGACAGTAATTTTGCAAGAGATTCTCAAGGCTTTTGATTATTCTCGTCTTTTTCACACACACTCTCTTCATGTCTTCGAGATATTTAAATTTAAAATTCTCCTTCTTCTTCGGTTGAAAACGGTAGCGAATTCGAATTCAAAAATTGGATAGATGATAATCTCCAGTAGTTCCTGATTTTGTGCTTGATATACTTCTGTGATTATCCAAATCTTATCTTGCTGTTGATAACGTTGATGTTTATCCATATCATTGTTTGACCGTCTTGAAGATAGACTTCTCGTGAAATATCTTCTAAATCCCAAAAGAATAGGATAGAATCTTTCCTTCTTGATCTGACTGTCAAACTTGATAAAAAACGAATTCTGTAATCATTGAATATAAACCCAAGCCATAAATATCAGACATAATCTGATCTTGATTAATTTAATTTTTCTGTCATGAGCTTTTGAGTTTTATACGTTAAAAAAAATTCGAATCCCCTTGGATATAATAACCAACTTTGTGGAACATTTGAATGTATTACCCAAATACACTCAACTTTGGAGCTGGGTCTTCAAAATAATAAATAATTTTGAAAATTCGAACTGTGATCTTTTTGTGCGAATTCTGTTCTTGTTCCCAGTTTACCTTCTGAGTTACCTTCTGAGTAGTTTTGTCTTGTCGATCAGCCGTTTCACTCTCTGAGTTTCCTTCTGAATACTTTTGTCTTTCTATTTTGTCTCTGAACTACTTTCTGATTTATCTTTAAATTTTCATAACTTCTTGCTTAGTTCTTGAAAACTTTGACTTTACTTATTACATTAAATTGAGATTTCTGCATACTCAATAAATTCATTAGTAATACTTAATCTTTTTGTTATCATCAAAACATCAAAAGAGAAATACTAACATCTTGTTTATGTGATAACTTGTAGATCTAAAGTTTTACCAAGCTTTAGTTATGTTTATGTGTAGATCTAGGAGTTTAAGGCCTATTACTAAGTTTTTCTTATGCTTTCATGGTTATATATTGAGTAGATCTTAGATTTGAGTTTGAATGAAAAAGTGAAATTCGTAACTTGTCAAGGCACCATCTTAAAAACCCACTTCCAAGTCTTAAAATGAAAGTTTTTGTTAAGAAAATGAAGGTTTGATGGATGTATATCATTAAGACTTCATCTTATAAGAATCAAAGTTGATTTTCAAAGTTTATTTTCAAAAACAAAAATTGTATTTTCGGATCAAGACAAAGACCTAAAATAAAAACATGTTTTTCAACCCACAAATGAGGATTTTATTCAAGAAATGAAGGGTTCTTAGGATATAATATGTAATGGGTTGTTTTTCATGAGTTTTGATAAATTTTCCCAAGAGATATGTCCAAAATAAATTTATGAAAATTCGGATTCGGATCAAGACCAAGATCTATTTTTGAAACCCATCATCCAACTTTAAAATGAAGATTTAGACAAAAATATAAGGGGCTCTTGGTATAGATATCTTAAGGAATGAATTTTCATAAGTTTAAATGAGTTTTCCAAAAAGGTATAGCTTAAATCAAGTGTTTTGTAAAAGACAAAACTTAGTTCTTGTCTTCATTGTAAACTTCAAAGAGGAAATTCGTAATTATGGGGAGACCAATTTTTAAAACCTTCTTTTTGATCTCAAAATAAGTATTTTATATTGAAAATGGAATGCTTTGATAATATATAAATAGGAAAATTATTTTCATTGAACTAAGTAAGTTTTAGTAAAGGAATTACTCAAAACAAAACAATGAGTTTCAACTTGTAAATTTTGGTTTTACGAAAATGGATTCGTAGAAATTTCATTTGAACTTTATGTTTGGTATTAGATAAGTGTGTAATCTCTTAATTTTGTTTTGAGGATCCCTTGCAAGCTTAGGACTAAAATAAATTGGTCTAAGTAGTTAAATAGAGTAGATATGGAAATTTTTCACAAAGGCTCAAAATTTGGAATTTTCGTAACCCTACTGTACAGTAAGTTTCCGACCCCTAAATGATCTTAAATGTTTGAATTAACTTTAGAAATGGATAGCTCTTTCGAAGTAGGTATAAATCGGTATATTATAAGCTAAATTCCGAGTTAAAATGAGTTAGATATGACCTTTTTAAGTTAAGGATTCAACCTAGACGGAAATTGACGAACTTAGTAAATAAAATTGTTAAGTTTAATAGAACTTCATAAGAAATACTCATTGAGGGTATTCTTTGTACCTAGGTGAATTGGAGGATGGGTTACCACTTCCCGAGGACTATTACGACTAGTGGATTTTCACTACATGGACAAGTGAGTTCATTTCTCAATTAATTATGCTCTTGGATGTGCTTGTAGTAGTAGTGGCATTAAACTTAGGAAAAATAAAATTGTGATTGAATGGTGATCTAAACTTGCATGAATGAACGATAAGTATATCGAGGCAAGCTTTGTTGCAATAATCTTGTATGAGCTAGTATAGATTTGGAATGTCTGAAATTTGTATGGTCACTTTTAAATTATCTAAGTAATATACCATGATTATATGAATAATTGTACATGCATATCACGTAATGAGTCACATATCATTGTCGAGTATGCCTTTGGTGGGACAAAGGTGTATTTGGGAGGCAACGGGTCTTTAATGAAGGGGATTAGGGTTGCATGACTTATGGACCACCCCATTCAAATAATGAAACTATGGTTGCATGACTTATGGACCAACATTAAAAATTGTGGTTGCATGTCTTATGGACCACCCCACTTAAGATTGGGACTATGGTTGCATGTCTTATGGACCAACTTTGGAATCGTAGTTGCATGACTTATGAACTACCCCAAACCCCGAATGGAGGGTGTAAATTCATTCACTTATGACTACCGGAAAGTCATATGCCTGCTTGCTTATATGCTTGTGCATTCATATGGTTGCTTAATTATAACTTGCTTGTATAGATATTTTAGCTTGGTCGGGCATGTTACTTGAAGAAAATGAATCTCACTAAGCATTAGCTTATACCCCAATAGTTTTTGTTGCAGTGCTCCTATTTTTGGATGTTCCGAGAGGACACTCTGTGCAGGTTTACTACATGGAATTAAAGAGCTTTTGAGGAAGTCGGGACCTAGTATAGGCATGGACTTTTAGGAAAATCTCTTTAATGTAGATTCAGACATTTGTAAATGGAGCTAAACGATGTAGACTCCTATTATTTTGGTGGGGTATGCCCCCTTGGCTTATGTAAAGTTAACTGTTTATCTTGTTGTGATGTATATTCTTAATGTTATGTATGCTTTCTTAAGACTACTCGAATCAAAGTGTGATCCTAAAAGTTGTGTGAGTACACCTTACACTCGATATGTAAACCTATGGGATGAATAAGATTGTCATACTTAAGTTTAAATATCGGGTGTGGTGGACTGTCACGTTTAGGGTACCCTTTGGGGCGTGACAAATACTAGTGATAATTATTAAAATACTTTGAAATCACATGAATCAGGTCTTTGTTTCGCAAACTCAAGCTAAATGATTATTTCTCCATAGATGCAGATATTAAGCATAAATTCTGAAGAAAATAATATGGAATTAAAGATGAAATTATAAATTAAGCACAAAGTCTTGCAAAAACAAACGTTAGGTTTATAATGAATTTTACCCAGAAAACTTTGATATTTCTCAGCAAGAAGAAATACTTCTTTTGCTAAAAAATTATCTCTTTATTTTGCATTAGAAATATTTTACATATGATACTGTATATCTTTATCGCATGCCTATGCACGTTTATTTATAGGATCAAGCATAGAAATCATGACGATTTTATTCTCCGATAAGGCAGATTCTTTATAATCGAATTCGTTTTCATCTTCACGTGCATGTCTTGGATGCCAGCTCATTGGGTCACTTTTTGAGGCATACATCGAGCGCTCAAGATTTGCTTAAATGCTAGGGCTTAATCCAAGCTGTAGCTATTCTTCTCAAATGCTTAAGCTCTTGCCCGCATCCAACCATTAAATTCATTGAGTTCGTCGAGGGTTTGAATGTTGGCCTTGACCTAAGTTGTGCTTTTCTCGAAAAAAAGTGTGGTTTTTGTCTAACTTCAATTGCAGGTTGAATTTGGGGCTCGACATTGTAGCACGACAAAAACTATATCATGAATTCCAAGGCTCGATTACGTCAATGTAGAAGTCGAGGGTCATGTTGAGAGCTCGATATAGGACACAGTGGGTCATTTTACTTTATTATTTTGCCTTTGATGAGTCCTTTACAGGGCTGGACCAAATTCTGCTTTTCGCTGTTGTTGTTGTTTACTCCAGTCTGGTTTAAATCACTTCATTTCTTGTCTTATGATCTTAGGAGCTAAAAAACATTTAAATAATAAAAGCACAAGATTCATTGGAATTTACCTCTGAATGTATTAGATAAAGCCTAGATTCCTTTGAATGAAATAGAGTAAAATAAATTTATCAGTGTCTAATATTTATCTTATCTGTTTATGAGTAAAAATATATGTTTTTCATCTGTATTCATTTCCTAACAAACAACCTGTTTGGAAATTATAAAAATAAGATATTAAAACAACCAGAATAAGATAAACCAAACAGACTTAAATACTCGATTACTTCTCATTTGCAACTTTTGAAGAGAGAATATAAATAACATTCTATAGAGGAAGTTTTGCTTATAGGGATCTAACAAGAAGATCAAATAACTTTCACTCCAATTGCTTAAGAGCCGCAAGGTTTACGTGTAAGACTTACTCAAATTTTCTTACCTGTCACATGTACATTTGAGACATTAAGACCGTCTATTCCTCCTTTCCACTATTCTCTTTAAATCATCCTGTCAACTGTCATCTCCTCAACAACATTTTAAAGTCACTTGCAAGACATGAGATCCAAGTGATATGTGTGTGAAGACCTAAAGAAGAACCCACATCTATATTAAATAATGAATAAGCACTATTTAATTGTTGAATGCCCTATGATCTAATGAATTTCGTGAATTACTTTTTTCATTGCACAAAAGCTTGTTTTAGGCCATAAAGTGACATAACTAGTTTGCAAACTTGTCATAGAGAAGCAATAAAATACCCCACCATTAGTAAGGTATAAATCTCTCCACGAATTAATGAAAAAAATGCATTGTTTACATCAAACTAATGGGAAAACCACCCTTTTATAGTAACCACTTTTAACAATATACATATAAACAGTCGTCTAATTAGCAACAAGTGAACATGGGTAAGTATGGACCATTCCTTTTACTTAATTATATCCCTTTGCTACAAGTCAAGCTTTAAGTGTTCAATGGAACCATTTGGATTGTATTTGATCTTATAAATCCATTTACTCTTAATCACCTTTTTTTATCGAAGGCAATGAGTTAATTCTCAAGTATGATTAAACTTAAGGACCAATAACTCTTTTTGAATTGTCTCTATCAAATTAGGTCATAAAATTAGCTCTATGATAGCTTTGAGGTTCATGAGCTACAAGTATGCTACTCAAAGGTGAAGCATAATTCTTAAGGAATTAGATTAGAAAATGATCATGAACAATGGACATACAATATTTATGATAGATAGATTTTGGTGTACAAAGGTTGCATGTACTGATGAATTTGTTTGTACATTATATATAAAATCAGTTAACCAGATTGGTGTTCCTTTTACTCTATGAGACTAGCATAAAATAGCAACAAGTTCATCTGATTGTGAATCTGATATGCCTAGAAGCTCTGATACCAAAATATGATGTGCTTAGAATGAATGATTTGTTCTAATACTAAAAGATGATATTTTTATAGTTTTATATTCTAATGTAAGGACATTTAAAAAAGATTCGACAACATTATTGATGGATATGACGCACCAAAAATAACATAAACTACATTGTTTCTCTCTTAATATGAAATACAAGAAAGATTGAATGGTTTGTTCACCACAATCATAATGATCGATAAGAATAGTTGTTCACCATGATCACAAAGATCGATAGGAACTCAATGAGTTTAATCTCAATGATGAAAAACAAACGCAAAGAAAGGAATTTTATCAAATGTCTTAAAATTGTCTTCAAAACAACAACAAGGTTGCATATATTCCAAACAAAGGAAACCTAAAAATCACATAATAAAATTAAAGCTGGCAAGTGATAAAGGCTGGCGACCTTGATGACTAAGCCAATGGTGTACAATATATAAGTTGATGACATTGTGATCGGCTCTTAAAATTTCTAATCTGTGCACTTTGAAGGCCAACTGAAGGTTAGCGGCCTATCTTGCTATGTCGACGGTGTTGAAGGCCAGCATACGGGTTCCTCATTTCCTTCAATACTTGATTCTATAATCCTCTAGCTCAGGCTTTGGTGATTGGTTCTAGAACCTAAGTAAGCCGATTCCCATCATCTCCATGGGCCTGTGGAAAATTTCTCTCAAATCTTGATCAATTGTAAATTTATGCTCATAAGAATCTAATGGTGATTTATGACATGAATGAACCAGTGATGGATAAGAAGGTTGAACTAAATAATGAGAAAATAAATCATTGCCTTTATTGAATCTCAAAATAAAAGAAAACAAAGGAATGTTCTAATGTTTAAAATTGGATTCATCATGTTTCTTAGATAAAAAATTAGAAGTCTTGTTCATGAAACACAACATCACAATTAATAAAAACTTAGTTTATATTTGTTTCATATAGCTTGCATTGTTTTTGACCTTATAGGTATCATCATTTACCTCGAGCGTCAATTTGCAGTAATAGTTGCATAACATGAGTAGCATAAAATGCGAAGGTTTGATTATGGAGTTGATTCGTCATAAAGAAGCTGCATGGACATTTCCATTTTAAAGATTGGATGGGAATCTTGTTAATAAGTGGCAACCAATACATATTCTCCCAAAACTTTCGTACATTTGTATATAGTCTAAGAGCATGAGTTTTATCAGAGTAATATTTATACTTGTGGTCAACAATGTCGTTTGAGGAGTGTAGATGACACTCCTTTAATGCAATATCTTGTATTTATCAAACAAAGCTTAGAATCCTTTGAAACAAGCTCATTTCCATTGTTGATTCTAGTGGTCTTAATTGTTGAAAGGATATGAACATCAAAAGCAATGAAATTGGCTATAATGGATAACGTTTCATATTTATGTTACATCGAGTGGGTCCCAATGCAGTTGATTGTATTATTTACAGAAGTGAAATATATATATTCACACACACACATAGGCTAGGGATCAAAGGTCTATTAAAAGTAGTGAGTTAGATGACTTAGAATAGAAAGGTAAATGATGAAATTTATCAAGTTAATGAGTGTTAAATTAAAACATGCTCTAGACTCTTGTTTAATAGCTCTTATGTGATCTTTTCAATCAAATGAAACTCTTACTCTTAATTATATCCTATAATTACTTTTAGGCAAGTATATCTATCAATCAATAGTATAGAAATTATGTATTAGGTATTATTTCCACAAGAATATTTCAACTCTTTGTCCCTACTATCTAACCTATAAATTTGAGTTATTCAAATTAATTAATTAAAAATAATAATTCTAATACTAATTATATTTACCGAATCATTAATCACAATAGCAAATAAAAAATAATTAATGAATTCAATTCAATTATAAGATTTTCTAGATTATAATTTACCACTAAAATTATTGTGTAACTTCACATAATATAATCTAATAATATTATTAATTATTTAAGTTGTAGAATTCCTTAATTAAACTAATATCTCTCTTTAGATTACTAACCCTGACCCTAAATTTATCAACTGAAATTTCTTCTTAGTCAATAATCTAGAAATTGTATCAACATGCAAAAAATCCTTTATCAGATCTCAAAAAAATTTTAATATCAATCTACTACAAAAAGATTTATGTCATTTATTTCTAAGATTGCAATCAAATCTCTACAATTATGCAAAACCTATTTGTATTAGCAATCTTTTGATTAACTATAATAAAATCTATTAAGAATTAATACATCAACAATATCAATTCAAGATAATAGTATAAAAACATATAATTAGACTCATGAAACTAATAATTTATTAAATAAAACTCAATCCCAATTACATATAACTCTAGGGTTTTCATACTCTAGACTTATTCTCTACTCCTTCATAGATAAATCGGTCAACATAATAAGAATAAAGAAAGACATAACAATCAAAATTAGATACCCTTTTAGCCTTCAATTCGGGAAAAAAAAATTACATGAATACAAATTAGATAAAAAATATTACAAAAACACCAACGTTATATCACACTTCAAAAGTAAGATATACATGTAGTGGTTTTGCATCGCACATCCAAAGTGTGATACACGTTACATCCTATATCTCCTTCATGAATTCACCACAATCGTAGGTCGCATATCACTAGTGAACCTCATCACAGCCCCAGCATCACCATTGTGAACATCTTTAGAGCTAACCACGATAAAGTCACCTCACCTCTATCACCGAATCTATGCACTGAACCTTATTATTGCCCATCTTAGGATCGAACCACGTTCCACAAAACCCATCTTCTTCACCATACCAAACCCTTCACAACTCCATAATACAAAACATCAACAACCCCCTTTAACGCAACAACCAAATACAAACATAAACATTAGCTGAACGAACATAGCACCCTCCACACAATTGTGTATCGCATGACTAAAATGTGATATAACTTCTATTTTCCTTTCAAAATGCGATATAAGTTTTGTTACAAGTTTGGTAGACCACATCGCTATATTGCAAGAATGAAATGCAATACATGTAAAAATCATTGTATCTCAGCTACTAAATTTGATACACGGTTGGTATAACTATAAATTTTTTAAGTATGGTAGACATAGATTTCACCCTGAAGTCAGTGTTCTATTTATAGTATCTTTCAAACTAGCCCAAAAGACAAAAGCAGATTTTTTTAATTCTTTATAAACCTTTTTAGACATCCTAAAATCACCACATTGGCCTCCCGTGGTGGAAGACCGTAGTGTAATTTGATAATATGTGTCAACACCCATTTTTTGCCCCTTAAGAAAAATGGTAGAAAAATAAAAATTTTGAAAATTTTAAAATTCACTAAAATAGGACAAAATGAAATTAATTAAAATGGAAAAATAACAAAAATAGAATAATAATTGAAAAAATTAAGATATATTTAGAAAATATGAAACCCTTCTCTCTTAGGTGAATATGCTTATGAAAGGTTCATAATAAAATCATTGAAATTTTGAAAAGAGAAAAAAATTAAAAATATAAAAATATAAAGAAAAATAAAATTTTATTTGATATAATATATATAATTTTGTACTAAATATTTATAGGCTAGCTTTTATAGCTTTAATATTAATTTTATTAGGTATAGGGCTCCTTTTTACAAATTAAATTGGACCTTAGGGTTTTCATCGATTAAAGCTCATTTTCTTTTAAATCAGATTGGGATATAGGCGTTTAAGCTCGAGTACAATTTAATGTACTAACTTGATTAGAGAATAAGCCTAGACTAGTTGATTGGGGCACTGGTGTTAAGGAAGAGATCCTAGATTTCACCATGGATTAAGAACTCAAGTACAATAATTAACGGATATTTGCTTGTTACTTACCTCAATTATCTCTTGACATAGGTAGAAAACTTGAAGCATTGTTATGTCTCACTTTATTGTAGTGAGTGATCAATTGGGTTTAAGGTTTCTTTTTGTAGCATGTGGATGTTGAAAATAAAGGTTTAAGGTAGCGCGAGAGAAAGAGTAGGCGTGTTTGATTGTGTCCAATTATGGTGTGTGTGGCTATTGGAAGTCAATGCGAAAATCAATAAGAGTAAGAGAAAGAAAGAGACAAGAGGAGATGGAGAGAGTTGGAGACAAGGAGTTGAAATGGGATTGTGTTTAGTAGAGTATGTGTGTGTCCAGCAGTAGGTTTTAAATGGAAAAGGATGG
Source organism: Combretum micranthum (assembly GCA_024138025.1). Taxonomy (NCBI): domain Eukaryota; kingdom Viridiplantae; phylum Streptophyta; class Magnoliopsida; order Myrtales; family Combretaceae; genus Combretum; species Combretum micranthum. The sequence continues at coordinate 223,835 of JAMXBD010001782.1, forward strand.
AGGAAGAACGATGATAAAACTAAGGTTAAAGTTTTAATTTAGGGATTTCGTAAAGGAAAGAGAAAGAGGAAAGGGTAGGTTTGCAATGTTAAAGAACATAGATAAGGTGTGTGGGGGTGGGTTGAAATTTTGCTATTTTATTATTATTTTTAATTAAAGGACAATGGATTTGAAGCTTTTTCTTTCCTTGTTTTCTATTGAAGAGAGAGGAAAGTCAATGAAAAAGGAGAGAGAAGATACATATACTACCAAACAGGAGATAGAAAATAAGCTTTGGAAGAAAGAGAGTGTTTAGCTCAACTTCTTGCCTAAGAATTGGCCAGATTCGGATGTAAGTATAGTGAGTGTAAAATTTAAATAGTTTTAGTATTTTTGTAGGCAAAATTTCCTTTTTTTTAGATAAATTTTTTTTTATGTGGTTAAGGAAAAAAAACATAAACAGCTAAAAATAGGAGAGGCAATAAAGAATCATTACAACAATGAAATGCAATACAAAAACAAAAAAGAGAATTATCCAAAAAAAAAAAAAACCTAAAAATAGGTGATGTAACTAAGAATCTACCTTTTCTTTTTCCTTTATGCCTTGCATAATTTTTAGCGTAGTTAAATTGATATGTAGTATAAAAATCCAAGTTTACACGGAATAATCCAAATTCAAAGACCATTTGATTTGTAGTTGGTTAATCCTCCTTGTAACTTCCATTGTCATTGGCTACTAATGGCCCTTCTTATGAAGAGTCACTCATGTGTTTCATCTACTATTCTCGAGTTTTAGACACTTCAAATAGCTTAATTATATTTCATTATTCCTACTTGATGCATGGAAGAAGTAACACCACCTTCCGACCTATAAGGTAGAAGAGAAGAATTGATGCAAAAGATGATAGAAGTGGTATTCATGGAATGAAAAGGAAATAGGAAAATGTGTCTGTAAAAAAATTAACAAATTTAAATGTTAATCATTTTTCCTTTATTTAGTTAATAGGCTTGAATGCAATGATAAATCTATTTCCTTAGATAAAATAATTAGATAACAATTTTAGAGAGATTAATAAATAACCATATAAACTATATGATAAAATTGTGTGACGAACAAAAGGATTCTAACATATATTATATCGATATTTTGTGTGTGTGTGTAAATATTAAGCCAAATAGAAAGTATTCCAATGGTCTAAATTCCTTATAGTTTAAATCATCCTGCACGTAAACCTTAATTTGATCAAACAAAGAAATCATGTATCTAATAGAAAGAAAATAGAGTCAGATAAGAAGCAAATATTCCTTACAAGATTAATACACACACACACACACACACACACTTTTTCATTCAAATTTTTTAACCTGAGTAATATATGTTAGTGTAGAGGGTCATTTCAGTAATTGACCTGGAGCCCAACTTAATATATGGGCTAGTCTTATAGATTAGTGATAAGGTTTAGAAGACTAAGTCCAATAAGGAATAATGTAGGGAGATTTAGCTTGGTAGGCTCGAAATAGGGATTGTCGAAGTAGTTTATTTACTCTGGGCCTAGGTCGATTTTCTTATGCGTAAAAAGTAGACTCTAAAATTACCTTTTTAGGTTAATTTGGGCTTTGTTTGACTATAATAGGGCTTATATAGAATAAAATAAGTCTATTTCTATTTTATATTAAATATTGAATATTTTAATTAGAAAAACAAGCAGACTCTTTTTATATTATAAAAGCTCTCATTGTATTACATGCCTATATGGAAAGCCCATTCTCATATATATAAAAGAAGGGATGAATTCTGACCATTGGATACATAGAAGAGATCTAATGATTACAAGTAATACTACATCTCAACCATCAATCCAAAAGTCTTCAAACGACTACTGGTAGCTTCCAACATCTATAAATAAGATGCTTCTCTTCTCACGTAGGGGTCATTCTACCTATTATCAAGATCGAGAGCAATGCGGAAATTTTGTTGAAATAACTTTAAAAAAAATTAAAGCAACTACTTCAATTTGATCTTCTGTCACAATCACGTACTCAAGAAAACTGAGATTGACTGTTCCTCCTCTCATGCCTCTTTCTACGACATGTGTATACTTGTCATCAGTTCAAAACTTCTCTTAGGTCGACACCATATTTATCGCATATCTCTGGTTAGTTACAATAACCCTTCCATATAGTTAGATTATAGATGAAAAATCTATGTGCGACCTATATAGGATGCCTAATTTTATCTTTTCTTCATTATTTTATTGAAAAGAAATAATTACCTCAATATAATCTATGTGTATTTGATCTACATTTGATTTTTATTTGTATCTTATCTGTATCATATTTATTTACGATCAATAATGTTTGTTTTTCATCTATATATGTTTCTTAGTAAATATCTGTTTGAAAACAATAAAAATAAAATGTCAAAACAACCGAATAAGATGAAACGAACAGGCATATATGCTCACTTAGGTCCTATTTGGTTTGTTGATTTCTTGTCATTTTAGAATCTTTTCTTATCATTTCCAAATAACTTGTTTGGCAAAATATAAATAACTATGAAAAACAAATGCTTTAACTCATAATAAGATCAAATAGACCAAATTCAAATAAAATACGAATAAAGATAATAAGATACAAATGCAAATCAAATATTGATACAATAAAAATCAAACAATCCAAATAAATAACAAACCATTGAAACGGAAAATTGAAAAAAAAAAAAAGGGAAAATGTATGATATGTTACATATAATTCATTAAGGTCGTAAGTTACAGTACAGATCTATTGTACTTGCCATACTAATATTTAAAATGATAATGTCATGTATGCGCGGTACATGGTTGTAGCAAGATGAAAAATTCATGGTGTACTTCTTTATGGTACAACAAATATGTACAACACTCAAGCGTTCAAACATCATACGTTAAATTTTGCATCGAAATGAGATCATATGCAAACGTGATAAGAACTGTAACTGTTTCTGTCAAAGCCCTAGATAATAATAAGTAAAGAATAAAGATTTCTCCCCTTACGGATGCCAGAGCCGCCCATCTCAATTTTACAATCATTGTACAAGCTGTTCTACAGATCCGAGAAAAGGTTTGTTTTGAATTTTACACAAATATTTTTAACGGGATATTTATTATAAAATATATTCTTCTTTAATTTTAAAAGATAAAAACTTTTTCATAACTTAATTTTAAAAAAAAATCTATTATCGATAACATTTATTATTAAGTTTTTAATATTTTTTATTTAAATAGATTTAATCCTTATTATAGAATAAATTTTATTATTAATTATCATATTATTCTCATTGTCCGAGTACGTAGAAAAAGAATATTTTCATAAAACTAGCTATACACATTAATTTTTACGAAAACTCTCCCATGAAAAAACATTTACCAGCCGGCCATAATTTTAAATAGTTCAAGACTTCAAGTCATAATGAATCCGATCTACATTGTTATTTTATCTATATCCAATCTTTTTATGAGTCTATATCTGTTTTAACAGTAAATAAAATCTCAAAACAATCTAAAACGACCGAAGGGAAAACTTGGGATTTCATATATTAAAATATGTGGTATTTGCAACGATTATCGCAAAAGCGCTTCGATTCTAAGTCTGCTGCCGGGAGGTCCAACATGATATCTATATTTCCAGCTGTTAAGTCTCAATCCATCAAGAATCAAAATCATCACAAAATGATATAGAGAGAATGATAATTGAAACTATAGCCGATACCATAATTGAAAGTACGTCCACATGACATCCGATTATAATAGTTAACTTGCATGATCCGTTTTTTTTCTTTTACATAAAAACGTAACCCCATAAAAACAAAATTTCTCCCACGATAGCATAAGCCAGAAGTCAATACTACGGCTTAGGAGATAGGGATTAGGTTAATACTGTGGTCAGAATGAAACTTAAAATGTAAAAGGAAACTATTGCTATTTGTTAGCTGATTGCACCTATCAGTAATGTTAATTAGAGATGTTTAGCAGACACCCCCTAATAAGATTGATGATGAGGCCACAAGAAAAACTCAGCTGGCTGCGGCATTGTGAGCGCCGGAGCACCGACCGTCGAGGGCAATTGGTAAAGGTTGCCGTATTGGTATAGAGCAGTGGATGGATCATATGGGATGCCGCATGGAACTGCGGAGACTGGTTCCACACCTGTGAAACTAATGCTGCTGCTCCCTGTGCTGCATTGGGTTTGTTGATCATAGTTCAGGCATGGTTTTGGTCGGCTTCCAGGGTGAGCTTGGTGCGTTTTGCGGCCCCACCAATGGGGAGAGCACTCTTCATTATGGCTTCTACATCGTAGCGGTTCATCTCAAAGTTGGTCACCGCATTTAAGCCTCGGAACTTTATTGCAGCAATATCATAGGCCTCAGCTGCTTCCTCCTCCGTAGCTGAAACATAACACAGTAAGATCTCGAATTACTTCAGTCCGATAAAAAGATGAAAGACGAAAGGGATTTGTCAAGGATCAGTTATTTATTTCAATCGATGGACCATCTCTTAAGAGTCGGGCAGACAGGTGAAATATAAGAACTTGATCAAACAACTCCAAGGCACAGTCCCTTAAATTATCATATCTAATCCTTTAATCAGCTAGTTATATAAACCAAGTTGAATATCACATGTTACAAGGAAAACAATACTTACCGAATGTCCCAAGATACAAATCCTTGTTCCCAGCAACTCGGCCTATCCTGGCTTGCCATCGACCTTGTTGATGGTGCCTGAAAAGATGGAGCATGGCAATTAGTCAAACCCAAATAGCATTACTTTATAGAGACAACGCAAATCAACTTGAAGAAAAGCCCGAACCTTGTCACTCCCCTATAGATAGAAGCTCCCCTAGAAAAACCACTGCTCTTCCTGGAGAAAAGTGCAAAATAAATTTCAATCACAAACAGCTCAAATAAATTGCACCAAGAGAGCAACCTAAATACAAAAAATGCATACAATATAATGAGAATACCTTCTTAATGAAGCTATGAATTCCTGCTTAGTCACATGCTTCATTTCCTCTAATTCTCTGGTGTAATTCGAAATCTATCAAATCAAATAGCACGATGCAAAAGCCAAAAGCATATGAGATAGTGATGACTTTGATAAATAAATCATGCAGATATAAAGTGGATAGAGTAAACAAAAATAAATAAATAAAGTGCGTAAAATAAATTACAGGGAAGTTGGTGGTAGCAGTGGGACCCCAATATTTGAGAGCAGCCAAATCATAAGCTCTTGCTGCTTTATCTTCCTTGTCATATCCACCTGATAATTACAAAACTAACACATCAAACAAGCCCATTACATATGAACCCACTTTTTTTTAGGCACAACATATTGGAGACATGATAAATCCTGTACCCACAAAATAAGGATGAAAAGGAGGACAAAGTGGAATATAGATAAGGATTTTTCTTACCTAAGTATACTGCAATACATGTCCCATTGAGAGCCACCAGTGCATCACATCCCACGTTTTATGCAAATAAAGGACAAAGATTCCATTAATCAGCAAAAATGTCAAAATTTTCTGCTTCAAGATAATTTCCTTCCATAAACAAATCACTATCCAAAGTTCCTTTTTCTTTTAGATTCATATGTTAAATAAGACATTCCATATCATGACAAAAGTAAGAATAGCCACAGACAAGTGGGTATAACTAATGTGTTCTTTTTATTTTTATCATTTTTAAATGTTTTTTTTTTCTTTAAGTAAGATCGGATAAAAACCCACAACCTCACGCGCATGAACATCAAATAGGTGGTATCAAGAAATAAAATACTTAGTATAGAGACTCGTGTCAAGTACTCCGATTATGGATGCTCTAACATTACAATTACATGAATAAGTTCATCAATTTGGCATCTCATAATCGACTCTTGAACCATGGTCTTGTTGGCGTGGCACATGTCATGAAAGTTCAACATTTAAAAAGAAGTGCTCTAGTCAAACCTAGACAGTTGTGACTTGTGATGGATTTTAAAGAAAAAGAGAAGTGGGGGGAAAAAAAAAGAAAAGCAAAAGGAATGACTTTAGCTAAGAATTTTGTCAGAATCGACTACGTCTGAAGCGTGAGGGGCGTGGGAATGGGTCTTGTCAAATTTAATGACAAAAGGGCAGCAAAGCAATATTTACCCACATATACGAAACAAAATGGCGGCATATCTGAATACCATCAAACAGTGATTTGAAAAGTAAGCCATGTATTAAATTTGGAGGACCTGTGTTATGGTACCTTTTTTCCTGCACCTGAGTCCAATCAATCTAAATTTCTAACACCCCATCATGGAAAAAGAAATGAAAGACAGCTTTTCTTTTCATCCGGCTTCAGTTTCACACAAGAAATGCCAAGTAAATTCAATAAAAAGACAGAAACCCACTTCAAACAATACAAAATAATAGTTTTGACAATACTAGAATTGTCTTATCTATTTAATTGCTATAATATTAAAAAAATTATGAAATAGAAATTTCAATAAAACATTACAAAATAATGTACCATCGCTCTCCACCAATGCTTTTTTTCAACCCAAACAAAGAACATATGATTATAGGAAAAAAAAAAATTACGATCATTAGCTTAAAATTCTTATTTCAAAAGACTGGTACGAAAGTACATATGATTATTAAAAAAAAAAAAAGGAAGGAATAGTTACCTTGACGTCCTTTCCTGGCTTGGCCTTCCCTCCTACAGCTGTTATCCCATAGATGCGCTTCATATCTCCCCGTCCAACGGTGTCTGCGCCAAACACCACATTTACTTCTTCATTACTATTTTACCTTAACGTAAACCCAAGTTCAACATTAAAAAAATCAAGCTTATATAAGCAAACCGGTACTTTCTGTCTTCCCTCTTTTGTAACGTGACCATCTAAAAAGAAAACAAACCTAAGTCCTTTGTCCAAATAATAATCCATTGGGATTTTGCGGATTTTGTAGGTTTCATCCATATCATATTTGTATTTAATTTTTAAACTTTATATGTAAAAATATTTTACTTATATTTTGTTTTTATTTAATTTATTTGATTAGATTCTATTATTTTTTATCTATATATTTCTTAACAGATTAAAAAAAAGTTCAAAAAACAGTATCTGCCATGGGGCATATCGCTGAATGCCAAACCCTAAATTTAATAAAAACAAAACAGTCGTCAAAACCCCAAATTTTTTTTCTTTTTTATTTTAATCTTTTTAATTTCAAATAATATTGAAAACCATCATCTTCCTCAGCATAAAAAGTGGAGTTATTAGATCATTATATTATATTACCTAGTAACTCCTCTATAAATCGAAGTCCTTTGACCAAAAGTATCCACAATCTTCTTGGAACCATCAGATGCATCCACCATCGCCTTTTGATTAACACCACCACCCAGGGATAACCCACCATCACCAACATTATTACCATTATTATTAGTTTGACCATGACCCAACTCGTTCCCCACCACCGCCGACTCGATCGAATGCCCACCACCACCACCACCGAACTCGGTGAGCTGATGAGGTGATGAGTCATCAACTTCTGAACCCGAGTTGGCAGAAAACGAGGACTGAAAACCAGTTATAGCCTTGAGATCTTGATGCTGCTGGTAGTTGTTGTGGGTAGTCATGAGTGACGAGTCGTGTGTATCAGTAACCATCGAAGACGACGACTCGCCCAGAAAATCCTCTAGCTTCCTTGTCGTGTTAGGGATGTTCAGACCAAGTATAGAGAAGTCCTTGTATTCATATCGAGCATGATCCTGTTCTTCAGGGTTGTAGAGAACTTGGGTTTTGTTATTTCCCCAACCTATATCCACACATACATCTAGACATGTCAACAATCTTCATATTGAATAAAAAAGTACAAAAGAAAACGGGTTCCGTTTTTTTGACAATTTATGTATTCCTGTACAAGATGACGCAATCAAATTAATCGAAAAAGTCGGGCTCTCATACCATGTAAGAAAATATAAATTGTTTTGTATTACCTGGTGTATAAAGTTGTCGATGAGATACTGATGAGAAGTATCGTAAGGAGTAGTGAGCTGAGGCTGAGAAGAAGCTAACATTTCCACTGGGGAAAGTGAAAATGAAAGCCAGTTGTTTGCTGGAGCCATTAAGTTGCGGTTATCTTATCTAACTCTAGTATTGAACCCTGGGATAAAACATAAATTTAAGCAAAGGATTATTTCAGTACATCGTACTAATTAACGAACTACTTTTGATCCTCCATGGTACTATATGAACACAAAGAAGAAGAATAAGAAAATACTATACCTTAGTAGCTATATCTGTAGTTACACTTCCATCCGCAAGAAGATGAAGCCGATCCTTGTTATGAAGAACTACACAAACACAACCCAATAACACTTGTTTCAGATCATCTTATTATAGATAAAGGATGCTTGTAAGCATAGTAAAGCTTTTCGCAGCAAAAGAAAAAAAAGTATGAAAACCCAACATGCAGTTTCATAAATGAAATACATGTGTATATACCAACTGAAGAATGTCCAGACTGTGAAGCGAAAAACAAGAAGCTTCAAACAAATCAAACTGCATGTTGATGCACCCCAAGAGAGAGAAAGAGAAAGGGAGAGAGGGAGAGAGGGAGAAAGAGAGTGCAAGTGACTTGGGATATAGTGGAGGAACTTAAGGGGGGATTCAACTGAGAACCGGCGTGAAACCAGAGCGACATTTACATAAAAAAAGAGACAAGAAAAAGGAAAGTATAGTTAATTTAATTGGGGGTGAAAAGAAAATAGTAGAGAGAAAAGAAGGAATTTCAAAAGAGATAATATAATGCAAAAGTAGGAATTAAAAAAAGGGTGGGAGGCTTAGGGCATGACTTTTAGCTCTGCGAGGAAGAAAATTGGTCCCAATGTGAACAAAGACGCGAGAGATCCGGGCAAGCGGTAATTCAAAGTAATTTCTTATTAGAGTATTGCTTTCTCTCTCTCTTTATCTTTCAAAAAATTTACAAACAAAAGGTAAAGGTATTGCTTTGTATTAGACAGCTGATAAGCATCGCCCTAGAGTTTCCATTTGTCTTACATGCACATGCAGTTTACTGCCTTTTTGGCTTTGTATACAAGGAAGGATAGGATGGGATGGCAAGTCGGTTCACTTCTACTTCTCTCTAGATATATATATATATATAATATATATATATTCTTTTTTTAACTATATGTGTTTGTTTGGTCGGTAAACCCGGCTCATTGTTTTTTTATTCCATTTCACATGTTTTGAGTAAATGATGCTTTTGACTGTTTTGAAATATTCACCGGATGGAGACGGATGGGTAGATATTGATTCCATGTACCTACCGTGTTTTTTTAAGATAACATTCAAAACGTTTAAATAAGTTCATATGTAATTATGGTAGATATTATGAGTTTCTTTCACATGTAAGATTTACATGACACTATTATACTTAAAATATATATTATAATATGTGACCCTTAATCTTTCATCTTTATTTATTGCTACAAGTGGAGTTTGAATCAAGTCGAATTTAGAGTGAGTGGACCTAAAGTAGTATGTAAGTAGTTTGATTTGTTTTTTAAAGTGAGTCTATCTAAATAAATATGTAAGTAGTTTAATTTGTTTGTAAACTTTTTTGAAAACGTTAAAAATTGAAAAAAGAAGGGACTAGAAGAGCAATTATTAAGAAATCAAGTATTTTTTTTTCTTTTCTTTATGTTTTCATTCACTACATTTTTATAAAATTGTAAGAGTGCATGGTTTCAATTTAGACCTAATAAGCGTTTTCAGTGTGGCCCACGATTCAATAGGATTACATGCATTGTATACATATTACAAAATTTTTTTATATATAAATATGCAAGCTACAAGAGATAACATTTTAATTACTATTTTTTTTTTTTATAGTATCAATTTTTTTTTAGTATTTGTATGTCATGTTTTAATACATAGTGTAGTATAATATATATTAAAAAAATTTCCCTCCAAAATACCTATTATTGAAATCCTTTTACTCATCACTAGTGATAATACACTCACATTGCGTGTGAAAAAAAAAGAGTTAGAATAGTTTTTGTGTTAAAGGAAACAAAGAGAGAAAAGAGAGAGAGAGAGAGTTACAAAAAATAGCTATTACAAAAAATAACTACTCTACTTTATTTTATGATTTTTCGACATGAATGATAAGGATTCGGCTAATAATAATATCGATAACATCCATTCAATTTTTTTAGAATAATCTAATTATATCGTTTTTAATAACATTTTGATCATATCACTGCTAAAACCTATCTTGCTATTTATGATAAGTTTGTATCGCAAATTTTATTTTTTTTTAAGCCATGAAAATGAATTAAAATTCATTATTTTTAAATGCTCATATGCTTATAATAATAAAACCAAGACATTATATATCATTATTAAGAACTTTATAAAAACATATATAATATAATGCAATATAAATTACAACATATCAAATCTTGAAAAGTTTAGATAAGTTATGAGGCTTGCCATGGCAATGATAGAAAAAATCCTTCAAATGAGAAGCTATGAAGACTTACGAAAGTGGAAAAGTACTTTTTATTGAATCTGTTATTTATATAATTTGCGTTTTTTTGAATAAAGGAACACATGTTTTAAGATCTCTATATGTAGAATAACACATAATTTTCTTAAATGGAGAAAAGATATCATAAATACCAAAAAGTAATTAAAATGATTCAATGAAAAGTCAGTGTAACATTTTCCTTTAAAAGCATAAGAAAGCTTTATAGTCTCATCATTTTTTAATGGAGTAGGGTCCTCAATAGTTTATAGTTCAACTTTATAGATAATCATGATCACTCCACTGAAATACTTAGAGCATCTTTATCCCTAGTATTGCTCAAGAAGTTGCTTAAAGTGTAAAATCAGCATCAGTAACAACTCTTTACCTTATTCCTGGTTACTTTAAAATAGTTATTTATCGACTTTTTTATTTTTATGGAATTTATTACCTTAAAACAATGTTTATATCTTTTTATAAAGATTAAATAAGTGCGAAATGATCAATAGAATAAGGAGTGAGAGGGTTGGTATTTTGTAAAAATTAAATGAGTGTGAAAATGACCAATAGAAGGAGAAGTGAAAGGATCCCTTGTCATAGCAACTTTAGTTGCTAAGTAACCCAACAAGTAACCAATTTATTATGCAAACAATTGTCACATTACTCATATTCCTTGGAGTTTTTACCAAGTACCTAAAGATAAAGATGGTAAAAGTTTCCTTAAAGTACAATGGCATTCAATGAAATTTTACCCATTAAATTTGTGATATATTTTGTACATAACAATAATCGCATAATGAAATTGCGATTTTGATTTCCATTCTCTTTCCTTATCTTTAAAACTTTTGTAAAAGTTAGAAGTGTGATTCCTTACAAGAAATTCAATTCCCCATTTGCAATACAAAATCTATTCATAACTTAAGAGACTTTTATGCATTAGTTATATATTTAGGATTAACTCGTTGGTTAAGTGACAGGATCTAGCGAGTCCAATTTATTTATTGAGATGATTTTCAAAGATTTGGCTTAGGTGGGCATAGATTAAAAATTATTGAATCGGCCTGTTCATACCCAACCTCTTTTAGGCATGCCCATGCACACAAGAGGATTACTTCTAGCCTTGGCTCATATTAAGCTCATTTGGGATAAAATATAGATTTAGATTGCTCCATCTCTTTCGTAAATCACTAAGATGATTTGACGGTTGACATTCATACCAAGATCCTATAAATACTTAGTCTCTTCTCCTTATTTTGCAACTTTTAGAGGGAGAAGACAAATAATATTTCATTAAAAAAGCTCTTATCTCAAGGATCAAGTAGACAATTCAAATGACTACTACTCCAATTGCTTAAGAACTCCAAAGTTGATACGTGAGATGTCATGACCCTGAATAAGGGCCTAAGAAGATTATTCTAGAGTCGTCATATCACGTATGCACCCATAACATAAGAACTGCCTTGCAATTCAGAGTTTGCAAGACTTTAATCACTTATTCTCTCGATATATTATACATGTATATATATTTAGAAAAACAGTTTAGGATACTGATATTTCTACAAATCACAAAGACCACAAAGAATTGGAACCCTACCAAAAATGAAACAGGGTAAAGCAACTTAAATTATCTATCATCCACAATCAAAGGAGATTACAAAAGAAATAAATCCAGTTTAAGTGTTTTCTCTCAACTAAGTTTAATCCATCAACATTCTAATCCTTGACTTTGATCTTTGATGTGCTCTACACTCGGTTCCTATCCCAATCCCGGCTTTATGAACTTTCTACAGAAACAAACTATTGAGGGGTAAGCATAATTAGCTTAGTGAGATAATTCCTTACACAACATACCCACAACAAACAATCAAACAAGTCCACTAACAAGCATATGATATGCAACATCCATATGATCAAACAAATATCTATGACTATCCAGGGATGTATGTGGAATGGATTTGCGTCATTCATTATGGGGTTAAGGAATGATTTAAATGGGTCCTTTGCCTCTTGATATTTGCGCATGTATCTTAGGGTTCCAATCAACCATATTACTACTCCCTGGGTTTTGTATACCCAAAGCAATCAATTCGGTTCGGCTATACCCCGAGGCCATATTCGTCGAACATCCTAGTCCCTTAAGATATAGTTAGGCATCTTACATTTCTGATCCATCGCATAAGAATAGTAGCAAAATGTAAATGTGATTTTCTAATTGATTTGCATGATCAATTAGTTATAAGAGGTCCTCAATTCGCAATTAATTTCAATTAAGGTGATCAACCAAACACAAGCCATCATAACAAGGAAATAATTTACTTTATTCAACCAATAGAGTTTCGATATATTTAGCGTTCATTGTTTATACATAATGAATCACAAACATAAATCTCATAATATCCCACATGCGTACCAATTTTATCTTTTCTTAAAATCTAATACTCTACTTTACAAGCATATGCACGGATATGTACAATGTGAAAAAAAACTCACTTGTCCATATAGTAATTTGCTTAGTCGAAATAATCCTCGAGAAAGGGGGTCTCGAAATCCTTATCACCTAGATAAAAAGAAATGCCCATAATGGGTATTTCGTAGACGTTACTTAAATTTCTAACTCTATTTACTCTATTGTGTCATTTTCCTGGTTGCGAAATTTCCAACTTAAAATGATCATAACTTGCTCATCTTAACTCGAAATTTTGCGTATAAATAGTCGATTGTTACCTACCTCGAATGGTCTATCTATTTCTAAATTTATTTTTAATGTTTAGGGTCATTTAAGGGTTAGGCTGGTACTGTAAAGATTGCTTCCAAGTTGTTCCCATTTGATTTTGTTACATTTTACCATTTCTATCTTATCTAAACTCATAATTTTTTTACTAAAAATATATACATATATATATTGATAATAATAGTTCATATTACATACATAATCCTAGTGATATTATCCCAAAAGAGGAATTTATAAAACAATCTTTGATGGAAAGTAACAATATTAAGTTTTATGAATAATTACTTTTGGACTTGTGATAAAATTCTTTACTTTAAATTTTGTGAATATGAAACTTAACAAAAATCATGGTTTAATATATATTTTGTAACTGTTGGTCCCAATAATGTAAGCAAGAGGGGGGGTGAATTGCTTTTTCACAAAAATAAATTCTTTTCGAAATTTTCAATTCACTTCCTTTTGATTACTTTATTAAACTTAGAATTAATTAAACTTGCTGTTTAGAAACTAATCACAGCTGATAATCACACTTGTATAATCTATTTTAATTCAAAACAGATCAAATTTAATTTTATGCGGAATACAGACAACTCTCTGAAGTACTCTCTGAAACAGGTTCTGAAACGTGACAGTTTATCAAATACTTCAATATAAATTGCACGAAAATAAAAAGAGTAGGGTAGAGAAAAATGCAAATCGATTTATAGAGGTTCCGCCTCGAGCGTCAGTCCTCTCTTCCACTCCACGTTGGGGACCCGGTATTCCACACCGGTTTGTTCCACTATATCCAAAATCAAAAGTTACAGCTTGCCTTGCCAATCCTCTTGGCTACAATACACTCTGTCCCATTCTCACGGTTATCCTATAACACACAATTGGTCTAACAGATAACTTGCAACACTCAACCTCACTAAAAAAAAAATTGAATGATACTCAATCAAGGAAATACAATAAATATCCATCTTTCGAACAAAAATATTGTGAACACTTTGTAACGCAAGGACTTTTTGAGAGAAATGCACTCGAAGACTTTTTCTTTCAACAGAGAGTTAGAGCAAGATTCGTTCTTCTCATCATATCTTCCTTGTTGTTGTGCTTCCTCTATATATTGTTTTTATCTCAACGGCTAGCAAAGAAGTCGTTCAAAACAATTCGAATTCTTCTCAAATTGAAAATATTTGACTTGGCAAAATTCCCTCCTTTGAAGTGTCTGTTACGTGTATGATCAATCCCGAATAATCTTCTTAGCTTTATCCAAATTTCGTTGATGCTGTCATCTGATAATGTCTCATATATCTTGATATGTTTATCCATAACAATTTGGATAAATACTTCAACAAACTATCCCATAAAAACAGTGATATCCTTTATCCTTGAAGATAAGCTTTAAAAGATCTTCGTTTCGAAAATTTGAACCAACATGAACTTGGTAAAATATATCCCTTATCTTTAGGAATTTGCTGACCACGTGAAACATAAAAATCTAACGATCTTCTTCCTCAAGAAAATTAAATAGACGTAACTTATAATAAAATTGATGAAATAAATCCCCTTGGATATTTTATCCAACTCTTTAGTGGAACAAAATGAATATACTACCCAAAATATTCATTTCGTGGAGTCAGGCCTTCAGATGATAAGGTATATAAATAAATTCGCAACATTCTGTGCATCTTCTGTTCTGGAACAGATTTAGTTTCTGATCTTCCTTCTGAAAATGAATCTGAAATACCTTCTGAAAATGACTCTGAACTTCCTTCTGAAACAATTTCTAAAAAATCTGATGATTAGTTCGATCATGAAATATTTTGGTTTTGGTTTTGGTTTTGGTTTTGATTGCTATACTTTATTTATTTGTTAAAAAGACTTTTACTCCGTTTTTGTTATCATCAAAATATTATGAGAGATTCCAACAGTAACCTTTATGGTCTTATATTTATTTCAAAACTTCATTTAACAATTTATTTTATAAGACATTGATTTTACTCATTTATGACATAATACCCTAAGTTGTATTTCTCATGAATTTTTCTTAAGTTGAATTTTTTTAAATAAAATTTTATTTCTTAGATTTTTGCAAATTTGGAACTTAACTAAAAAAATCATAGTTTTATATTTATTTGAATCCATTAATATTTTATTTCCAACACTTCTTTTAACCAATGATTTCTTAAAACATGAATCTCTATATGTTTGTGGAGAAAATTATTCCAAGTTACATTATCTTTAAAATGTTTTGAGTTTTAGCATATGAGAAAAATTAAGTAAATGACTTATTCTAAATTCTTTGTTAATGGAAAAGGGTTCTCATTTGTATTTAAGAAAAAGTAATTTTAAGACGATGATTCTTGTTTTTAAAATTTCCTCTTTGATGAAAAGGTTTTCTCATGTTGTGAAAACAAGTTTTACATGAATGTCTTGTTCTAAACTTTCATTCTTGAGGGCAAGATTTCTAATACATTCAAAATAAGATTTTTAGAAAATATTTTACATAACAAATAATTATCATTTTGAAATGGTTCAAAACTTTATTTTGGCATAACAATATCACTATAGAATATTCATGTACATGAACATTAATACCATATTTTAAACTCACAATTTATGGAGATAAAAAAAAATAAAGAATATAAGGATAAGAAATTTAATGCATGGGGACTTTAGCATATGATTAATGTTTTCCGGGACTTAGAAATGGACAAGTTCCCTTAAATAAAAAATAATAAAAAAGAAATAAAATTAAGATGGAAGTTTTTGAATTAGGACAGGACTTTCCAGGACTTGAATTATTCTAGTTATCATGTAAATAAAAGAAAAACAAATATAACAGAAGCCTTAGAAATTTAAGACAAGGAATTCCCGCGACTTGGATTATTGACAAGTCCTCTTTGTTTTAACTTGATTAAGGACAAGTCTGAAACTTAGATTAAGGACAAATCTCGAAAAGCAAATAAATAAATAAATTGTAAGAGATAAAATGAATGTAAAGAAATAAATATTAGATTAATGAACTTATAAGTTCATATTGATATAAATATGTACATAATCATATTTATACATATAATAGTTAGATTAGATGGCAAAAATATATCAACATAAACACAAAATCAATAAGATCATAATATAGATGAGATATGAGTTTCATTTTTAGAATTATGATCCCTTACTTTTATGCATCATAGGGAGATTTTATCCATAGATAATGCATGAAACAACACCTGCACTAACTATAGATGTATGAGGAGTGTGTTTACCTTAAAAAGTAAAATCAAAGAAGTGAGTTTGTATTGAAAATGAAAAAGGGCAGCAAGTAAGGAGGGATTTCACGCAGCAAAAGAGGAGGAAAAGAGAGAAAATTGCTAGAAATTGTAAAGTGTAAGAAGAGGGAATGGTAGTAGATATTTATAGAGATGAATGTAGGATTTAAAGTAGGAAAAATAATTTGAAAAAGAAAAAAAAAAGCACATTGCAACAAAGGTAGAACAAGCATGACTTGTAGGAGAGGAGGAAAAAACCAAGTGAAAAGTGACAAATTTGACTTGTAATGTAATAACTTATAAATATAGTAAATAGGGTATAGTATGTAAGAATTAAGCATAAACTATGGGGATAAAATGGTAGCAAGTAATAGCTACGAATAAAAGCAAATAGTAGCGAATAGTAATGGTAAAATATCAGATAAGTTATCAATAGAGATAAATTACGCAAATATAGGCTTTATTTGACATTTTTATGATCCAAAAATTTTTATTTGATATTTTATGAACATCTAAATATTTTTCTAGTATAATTTGGTTGTTGAAAATTTTTATCTTGTTTTGTGTGTTGGTGTCCATATATGGAAACTGATCCCGTAAAGGTCCAAAACGATGGAATTGTTGGACTGTTCGATCTTTTTAAGGTTTATGTTATATATATTATTCATAATTTGAGTTCATAATATTTTTCTAATTAATTTAGTATTTTATGGTTTTAGGAGCTGTCCAATTGAGTTTGGATTTTTTAAGATTTACGGTTGACTCATTTTAATTTTAAGGTTTCGGTTTCGTTTTCAAGTCTAAGGTTTTACATGTAAGATTATCATAAACTATCATCTTTATTCCTTTTCACCATATAAGAAAAATGAAAGGAAAACCATAAATACGTATAACTGTATTAATTTTGTTGTTGCAATCCCAATAGATCATTAATAGAGGAGTTATTTATTGATATATTTAGCTTGCTTATATTATCATTATTTATACTTTTATCATTTTGATTCTCGATTTTGCTCATAATCATTTTACGTTCTTCCTTCACACTTTAGTTGATTTTATGAGTTTACAATTACATTAACAATTTTGTCTTTTGTCATAATTGATAACCTTTTATTACATCTGTTATTGATATCAACGTTACAATTATGAGGTCTATCGATTTTTTAGTACTTTGTTTTGCGTTAGAGTCTTTTATCATTTTTCTATCATAATTATAATTTTATTTCGTCTTTAATTTATAGGTCTTCATTCGTTTAGTCATGTTATACATATATATGTATATATATACATGTATGAATATCTTATCGTTTTGCTTGTGATCAAGAATTTTTTTTATTCCATTAAATTTAATAGTGAGAAGGTATAACAAGTATCGAGAGTAGCTGAACCGATCGGTATTAGAATGACATACAACTTGACTTTTAAGATAGACTCAATATGACTTGACTCAAAAATAAAAGAATACGATAAGAATGGAGGTAATAAGATTTGACAAAACACGATAAAATCGTAGACAATACCTACTATCCTTAACATGACCTTAAGAGTAAACCATGAACTCATCAGACCTACCTCACATATTCTTGTATTAGATTCATAGTTATTACATAATTGTATATTAATTGAAGATTGAAATTACTATAATTATTCTTAATCCTTGAATTTTATAAGTTGTCATTATTTAATCGTCATACCACTTTGGAAAATTTGGTGTGGCAGTTCTCATTTTCATTCTCTCTTATTTATGGCTCTAATATTTTACCTTTATTCTTTGTTATTTAAAATCTTTGGAGATGCTTATAAAATTTTGTCTTAATGCTTGTGCCTCTTGAATTTGCGTCATTTAATTCAAATTATGGTTCTATTAAAACTTTTCATTCACAATCATTAAACATTTGTTGCGTCATTGAAGATTTGTTGACTATTGTAGGTTGTCTATTGGTCAACTTAAGAGAAGATTTCAATCGTTTATTTCATTCACTTAATTCTGGAAGTTGTAGTCATTAAAATTGTGATTGTTGAGGTCTAAATTTTATGTGTGTATTTATATATTCTCTTTAACGTACTCTAGTTATTATTGTTTTATCAGTTTTAACTTACTCTAGTTATTATTGTTTTATCAGTTATATTTCATTAGATGTCATTAACTTCTTGTGCAAACATGTGCATGTATCATAGTAGAAGCCTAAAAGGTCATATATTTAGTAAGAGGGTATTTTGGTGTTATAAATTAGCATTACATGATTTTTGTTGAGCTTTTTTTAATTTTCCTGATCACTTTTATATATATTTTATGGAGCAACAACAAAAACAAAAATAATATAAAAAATATTTAAAGAAAGATACACGAAAATAATTATAATGGCATAAATATGATACTTATAAACAATGAGTGGCACCAAGAGAAATAATAAGAAATCATAATGAAGACATCAACCTAGAAATTTTTCATTAAAGGAAACAATTCTAAGCTTACCATAGCTACTAGCTTTCCCATTACCTACCCCCTCTCTTCATCTCACTGTCCTCAAGAGTTCATAACCTAATTTCTCCAAAGATCATAAACCTATACTTTGATACCATTTTAAGCTGTAATGCCCTGACCTAAATGCATTACAACCTGTTACATGTCCTTCTTTTCATAAAAAGATGTTAATGCTATAAAATACTAATTCACAAATATATCAAAAGATAATCACCAAAACTCACACATGGTTACTTTAGAGCATCACATAAAATAATCTCTTTAAAAAACACAAACTACTAGAATCCAAAACTACATATTATCAAAACCAAACAAAATCTAATGAAACCCAATAAACTAGTCTCATAAAGTCTTCTATAGCTTATAACATTCTCGAAAAGAACTTCATAAAGATCTTCAATATCTCTCTCTCAATTCCCATGCTCAAGATCTATTGGTCCTCAACTGAATAGTCAAGTCCACTATCGCCATCTCCAAGATCAATATATAGATCATATCCAGATAAGTCATAAACAAGTCTTCATCTATACCTGAAAAATAAAGGAATGAACGAAAACATCCATTACGCCATATCACAAGAAAATACACATGAACATGCAATATACAAATATCACATACAATCCTATAATTAATGCAGCAAACACAAGTTATTATCTTTAATTAGCCAACAACCAACACAGTTTAAAACCATTTGCAACCCCAGAGAAACTCATGACTCCATAAAACAAGTTTTATACAAAATACTTTTATATACATATATTGGTGTTGGATATGATCCACCCACCGTTACGTACCATAATTAAGCAGGCACGACTCCTAATCTACTAAAGTTATCTTCAAGTGCAACTTCACTAGGAACAATAATACATAAAGATCATCAGGGTGCCTTATTAGTATCACACTTTGCATAGTCTTTACTAATCAAAAAATAAACACAAGCAGCACACTTTCAATTATATGCCAGATAAGATTTAGTCAATTTATTGTCTAACTCTACAAGCACAAACAATAAGTAAGGTAAGGTCGTACCTGTTTCACTTCCAAAACTCCAAAACCAACAATCCTTCTAAAAGATTATAAACCCTAATTTCACCAGAATCCTGATCATTAACATATATCAAATCAAAATTTGATTTCATATTCATAATGTAAAGACCCGGCCCACTTAACCCATATATTAAGTGTGTCAAATCTCCCAACCACGCATAATACTCAAATATTATGAACAATATTCAAGTATTATACGTAAGGTCGTCTTAAAAAGAGGTGTTTGTAATGGCTGCCTGTTTAAAGCAAATATAACACTCACATGATTTGAATCAAGAAACATTACCACTACATAAGTAGTGGGTCA
The DNA here is from genome assembly GCA_024138025.1 of Combretum micranthum. Taxonomy (NCBI): domain Eukaryota; kingdom Viridiplantae; phylum Streptophyta; class Magnoliopsida; order Myrtales; family Combretaceae; genus Combretum; species Combretum micranthum. The sequence continues at coordinate 244,180 of JAMXBD010001782.1, forward strand.
TCACCTATTACAAGACATGCATCATATATATACATTACAATTTCCTAAGGATCACATAAACATAGAAATCTACTTATAATCCAGCTACATTACAAATACAATTCAAATCAAAATACATTCTAAGGCTTAACAAATAAGCCTAAACACTTCACAAAAATTACATCAAAATGAATCTTAAGCATATACTAGGTCTCTCTCTTCTAGTCATCCATAGAGTCCTCCTAGTTAGTCCCATAGCCCATATCGTCATAGATCTTGTCATCAAAATCACCTGCAAGATAGCATCATGAGCCAAATGCCCAGTACACAATAGTGCAAACAAATACATATGCCATGCACACTTAACTAAATGTAATGCAATAAATCACCACAACTTCATTATCTTTAGTTAAGTAAGTAGAACAACACTAGAGTATTCAAACTCCGATTCAAGCTTGGGAATTCTGGGGATCCTGAGTAACAACAACTGCTTAGAGGGTTGATATAGATAGATCGGATATCTATATCTCCTATATCTAATCGATCAAGAATATTAATAGCATCATCTAGGGTTCACACTCCTTTATACACTCCACTTATCCTGGTCTATAACATCAATTAGTTCAACGATCCCATACCCATGAACTAAAACATATTATTTCCTCCCGAGCCTAAGTAGAGAATGCACTGATACAGTTAACCCTATTAGTTACCCACTTAGCCAATAAAAGAAACCACTATTACGTCATGATGAACCATTGCATCATGGATTTGAGTCATTGCATCATGACAAAAGATTGAGCTAAGTGCCTAAACTACCGTGCCATTGCATCATGACAAGGTTGTTACTCCTCGGATCCGGATTCAACGACGTAAAGCACAACCAATTTCAATATCTTTCATTATTCTTTGATTAAGGTCAAATCTGTATATGCTTATCCTAAGAAACAATCAATCAAAGTATTGTGTACCTGGTTTGGATTGAGAATCGATGGAATCTCCAACTGAGTATCTATCTCTGTTCCACATAAATCAACTATATCACATTAATATCCTAAATCAATCTTATATTCACTAGGTTAGAACTTTAAGAAATTTATTGAATCATATGCAAAAATAATCCAAAGTCATCACATAACATATATATATAGAGCAAATCTTTGATCAAGAAGTCATATATCATGTATTGAAATATGTTGGAAGAAGTTAGAAAATTTAAAATTTACAAAGTCCACGGGGGCCATTAACGTTGGTAATGCAAACCTTAACGCCGGCGGTGTAAAAGGCGGTGTTAAGAAGTATGCATTCTATATAGAACCTTTGGTCTTTATGCCGGCAATTTCAACCTCAACGCCAGTGATGTTCAAAAAAAATTTCAAAAGATCAGAAATCAAAATTCTAACGCCGGCAAATTCCGACTTCAATGCTGGCGGCGTTTAAGATAATTTTCAAAAGATCATAAATAAAAATTCTAATGTCGGCAGTGTACACTCAATTCGAGTTGCAGAATTCCTCTGTTTTCCAAACACAAAATTTTATATTTTAACTCTTCCAACTCGTTCTAAACGACAATATACCCTTCCTAATATATGGTATAAGAATCCTATATCATCTAGCATACATGAACTTCCTTCTAACATCAATGAAATACAAAGCTCATTCCTTAATAATTAAAACATACAAAACACAATGATTTCATTTATTTCACTCCCACTACTCCAACATGAATCTACTCTTTAAAACAACTCAATAATAACAACCTCTCATTGCACTACAACTCAATACCATCCTTGCACTTCCATAACAAGTCCTAAGCAATCTCAACTTCACAAAATAGCAATACACATATATTTCATCATGCATTATTTTTGACAGAAAAATTCATGGATTAAAGAGAAATAAAGCACTTTAAACATCAAATAAACTTACCTTAATGTATATATAAGGCTTGGGGAAGGATTGTTGGTGTGTTGAGTCCAAGAAAACTTAGTTTGGATGTTGAAATTTTTGGCTTAGAGGAGTTACAAATTTTCTTTCCCTTTGCTCTGTTTTGGAATGTTTTAAGTGTACAAATAGGCTTTGATGTTTATCCACATTAATATTGACTTTTGGGGGCAAATTTGGGAAAGGCTTTGGGCCTTATTTGGGGCTTAAGAGGGTAAAAAAATCTGCTAAGTTGAAGACTACAAACTTAGCTTAAAATAAACTTAATTCATCAAGTATTAATTACCACAACAACCATTTGCATTAACATAATAATTGATAACATAAATAAATTATCATCCTAGATATATTTACCATAGCTTATTATCTAATCTCATACATTATAACACACTCAACATTACAAACATAATAATCCACTCAAACACATATACACATATAATTATCAAATTTAGCATGCATTATAATATATATATATAAATATATATTAAAATTATGGCTATTTCACATAATTATACCAAAAACCTAAAATCCACAATCTAAAACATAAAATTTACAACATTAGATACACACACCTGTCTTCTAATATCACCAGACAATGAAACCCCAAAAACACAGATTTCTCCAAGTTCTTCCAAACCCTAAATCCTCAATTAATATTAAATCATTTATTAGGTAAGATCTCATCTTTAAAATAATAAGAATTGATGAATTCATACTTATCTAAAGCTTCGGATTTCGTGCCTTATTGATTGTACGACCAAATCACCAATCACATCTTAAGGTTTTGATCTCCAACGAAATCATCTCCACCAACTTGACTCCTCAAATCAAAGAAACAACCATTACTAGAGAGATCATGGTAAAAGATTAATAAAAAGACTAGAGGGGAAGGCACTTACTTAGGATTTACGCTTAGGAGAAGATGTGAGGAAGAAACTAAAGACCTAGGGCTATATATAGGAATTGGGAAACCCTAGCACATAAAGAAAAGAGGTAATTTTTTGTGAAAATATAGGCTGCTATAAGGATGGCGGCTCAGGGGTGGCTTAGAAACGAAGGATGAAAAATTTGTATTATAAGCCAGCCATAAAGGCGGCGGCTTTCACCGCTAAGGTTGGCGACTTAGAGCCGGCCTTGTGCCTCCTCTCCCGGTTCTTCATCAAAACTTCCTTCGAGTCCAATTCTGTCTGTTAAATGAAAAAAATATCCTCCTAGATAACCTTATATTACAATACTATCCTTCACTATTATTTATTTATTTGTATATTACATAATTCCTTTAAAAACTTTTTAAAACATTTCTTGACCTGGCATACCAAGAAACACCCTAAGCATTACACACTTCACGTGGACTCTCGATAGGCAGCGTTCCCCAAACCAAGTAGTTCCTGCGGAATCCGTGAGCCACATGATATTATAAGCAGAATGAGGATTCACCATAAGAACCCCTTCTAACTCATCCCGGACTTGGAATGGTAACGTGTGACAGTAGTGATCAAAAGTATGCAATGTTGATGTAATTGAGTCATGCTATGCATGATCAATCAATTAATGTGTCAAATAATATTAAATCAATTTCTTTAGCGATCAACTAGTTGCAGACACTCATCATGTACTATCAACACCATATACTATCACCAATTTAGGTTATCCCTATTTATATAGTATTTTAATCGATCAATAGGCATAACGGCAGATATGATCATTATTCCCTACACAATCCAATTCGTTATCTTTATTTAGGTGCTACTAAACTACACAACACAAGTGTGAATTAAAGTCAAGTTACTCACCGGTCCATAACGATAGTCAAGAGTCATAATAGTTGGAAGGGATGTCAAATAGGTATTCAAGCTTACCTATAAATAAAAAGAATAATATGTGTTAATTCTTTAGATGACATGCAATAACTAGCTAAAGCTATAGTGATATATAATTGTTATTTACCTTCCTCATTGGTTTTTATTATTGGGCCTAACTTAGTTGGGCTGTACTAAAGGCTTTAATTCATTATCCTTATGTAGACATAGGATACTGTTTGGGCTTTAACTTAAGCCTTTGGGCTCATTCCTACTTTTAAACTTCCCGTGCTATATTGTTTTGCTACTTTGTAGACCTTGTAGTTTAGAACATTAAGACGTCCTACTATGGTTTTACTTCCTTTCTTAGGCCTAAATTACTTATTGCTAAGTTTTTGGCTTATCTTCCCTTTCTTGATTCTAGATTAAAGGTCTACGGGCTTAGGTGATTAAAACATATATTGGGCCATTATTACTATAGCATGTCTATGTAAACTCGCTTTTGGGCCTAAATTATCCTTGCCAATTCCCATACCTTATATAGGGCCCCATATCCATGTATATATGCTTAATGGACTTTCTTACTATAATTCTATACTATTGGCTCATTAGGATATGATAGGACCTAAGACCATATCCAAAAGCCCATGTCCAATTTCATAGGCTTTTGTTGATCCTTTGGTTTATTCACTTGTCCATTAGTTGGACTTAAGCATTCAAATGGCCCATTAAAACAAATATAGTCCAATTTTAATTCTTGTTTATCCATTAAAGCCCATTAATGTTCCTCTAATTTATTTCCACAATCCTTTGATAATTCTCTTTTTACATCAAAAGACAATTTAATGCTAATATTAATTAATTAAACCAAAGAATTTTATTTCTCCTTTTTTCATTTTAACCCAAGTCATGATTGATCCTAAACATGATGAATTTGTCAAATTTTCTTATTGTTCACCCAATGCTATGGTAGCAAAGTAACTCATACTCACTTAATTTATTCTTTATCAAGTTATGGGATAAAGTATCATTTTTTTTATCTAACAAGGAATGTAATAACACAATTTGTAAATTCGGATCAAAATTCATCCTATTGAACATGGTCTTATAATTACTCTAAATGGTGTATTTTTGTTATTTTAGGCCTTCCAATGGTTCATACAACATCTATAGGTGTAAATTAATTAGAAAACATCAATTGTTATTAAGTAAAACTTGCAACCAAAGAGGAAATAAAATGAGTAAATTTGGATTTCTTGGAGTTACCCAAATAATGAGTCATATAGTTGAGTATGTGTAGATTTCTTATATTCTAAACATCCTAAGGGATTATATAATATACCTAGATGAAAAGGACTTAGGAAAACATTATTTTACCATGCATAAGTCATAAATAAAAAGAAAACTAAAAGAGAAAATTTGGATCTCTTGAGTTTCCATAAAAATATGTATCATATCCTTTAGTATGTATAGATCCTTGGTATTCTAGGCTCCTAGGGGTTTATATGGCATTCTAGGTTTAAATGAGCCAAAACACATCATCTCGACTAGTGATAAGATATAAATAAAAAGGAGTTAAAGAAAATAAATTCGGATCTTAAAAGATCCTACAAAACATGTACCATAAAACAAGATAATACAAGATTTTTTATGTTCCAAGCTTTTTAGGTGGTTATATAAGTTAAAAAGGAGTTTTTAAGTAAGGAAAACATTATTTTTAGCTTCATATGTAAGGGATCTAACCCTAGTAAAGTTTGTACTATTGAAAATAGCATTTTGGTGGCTCCAAGTTGGAATACAAATTGTAAAAGACTCATACCCACATTTTCCTTTGTTTTTCTACACATGAATGGTATCAAAAGTAAAGTTTGAGTGCTATACCTTGAGGATTGACGAGTGATAGTGTATCACTCCCCTCTTTAGTGTATAGATCCAAGCCTAAAAGTTGATAAATGAGAGTTTTTAGCTTTTCAACATAAAAGTTAGAAATTTTAAAGTAAAGGAGCCTTAGCTTACTTAGTAGCTTGAGTATCTTATGGCTTCTACCCAAGGATTCTTCACTTTTTGAGCATAAAGATTCTACCTTTCCATATAGGGGTTAAAGGTAGCTTTGTTTGTTTGAATGGAAAAAGGAAAAAGGACATGGAAAGAAAGACAAAAAGACAGAATGAAAGGAAAAGAGAAAGGGGATGTAGGGGTAGGGATGCAAAAGAGAGAGAGAGGGACGTGGGGAATGAGAGTGAGAGAGAGAGAGAGGTCTTTTCCCTTTCTTTTGAAAAAAAAAAAGATAGAGTAGCATTTGACAAGACAAAGCATTAAAGAGTGTGTTGTAAGGAGGCTTGTAATGAGTTGTGAGTGTACCAAAAATTATATTATAGCATGATGGAGGGGACTTGTAATTGATGGTTGTCATAGTGTAGTTGACTTTGTACAAATGTGTACATAATAGTTGGATTTGGCAAAAAAAAAAAAAAAGAATTATTTGGTGCATGTGGTTTAATCTCACACGATTTTAGCAAGGAAGATGTGGGATTTTCATTCTTCATAAAATATTTGTATTTCTATTATGTACTTGAGACGAATTAATTTATTATCTAACGAATATTTATGAACCGGAGGACAATATTATTTATGAATTAGAGACATAAATATTTATACTATATAGTGATACTAATTTAATACAGATAATTACTAAAGTTAAAATTCAGTTTTTCAAATGAAAGGATCTAAATTTAATTCTATTTAATTTCCATGTATATGTTTATTTATCTTAATTATTGAATTAAATGAGCATGTTGATATATGAGAGTTGTGTTTGGTAATAGTCTAAATGTGTTTAAGTTAGTATAATTTGAATATTTCATATGTGTTATTTAGCATATGTAATGAAATTAATGTCATTATTTTATATATATTAATGTGTGTATAGTATAGTTAATATTTGTGTCTTTTGTACATTAATATGTTAAGTTATGTTTAAATCTATAAAATCAACTTTGGTTTTTCTTAAGAATAATTGACAGAAATTTCTCTTAGTTATGCCAATATTCATGCCTAAATACACCCAAATGAGCCTTAAATTAACTCAAATGCAACTTAAAGTCATATAAGCCTTAAAAGTCAAAGTTGTGATAAGTTTAAGACTAAAATTTGCTTAATTAGGCTCTTTTTTGCAGCCCTTTCATTTAGTCCGAATTTTCATTTTCTTTCTTTCCTTTTCTCTTCTTCTTTCACTCCAAATTCCAAGCCCCAAACCAAAGATAACATCAAGCTTTGTGAATCAAAATTCCCTCCAAAACAAGGCATATTCATGTGAGTTAATATAAGTATAGCTTTTGTTTTATTTTCATGTCTTATAGTATATATGAGAGATCTTGGATAGAATGAGTTTAATGACATCTAAGTTGCTTGTTCACGCATTGAAATTAGGTTGGATTGTGTTTTGTTATTGTGTAAGTTTGTTTATGTGTGTGGTAGTTATATAGAGTGTTGGGAAGGAATAAAGATAATTTGGGTAGTTGAAGTGTGGATATGAAGTGTGATTGGTGTTTTAATGATTAGAAGTAGAATTTATGTTGTTAGGATAGTGTTTAAGACATATAACAAGCTTTGGAAAGTTTAGATTAAGTTTGGAGAATTTTGAAGTGAATAAATTTTGTAATAAAACAAGGGAAACAAAAATATTTTCGTATAGGCTTAAATTTGAGCGTACGCCGATATCTTGCACTTCAACGCCACCGGCGTAGAGGCGGTGTTAGAAGTGAACAGAATCAATTTTCTTAAAGCCGCTTAAACGCTGCTGGCTTTCACTGGAAAAATCTGCCAGTATTTATTTTTCAAAATATACGCCGGCTATTAAGGTTCCAACGCCGCCAGCTTAGGGGCGGTGTGGAATAAGAACAAAATTTCAATTTTTAATGCGGGAATTAAGGCTGCCGGCATAGGATCTAAGGCTACCAGCGTACACGGATACGCTGCCGGTGTTGGGGGTATTCACGGGCGTGGACCAACCCCGTGTACCTCTCATAAATTTTTGAAAATTTGGAGTTGTATTCTACACCGTCTTAAAGCCGCCAGCATAGGATGGAAGCTGCCGGCGTATCCTTGAATGTTGCCAGTGTTGACAGTGTTGAATTATAATGTATTGTGCACCGGTTCAAAGCTGCCGGCTTTGAAGCCGACGTATCTCTTGCACTTTTCATTTTCAAAAACTTTCTTCAAAATTTTTCAAAACTTGGTATATGATCAATTAAATATGTATTAAGCGTTTTATGATATAATAGGATGTTTAAATACTTTATTATGATATTGTATTATTTTATTTCGATTTCTTTAATTAATTATATTTGCAATTAGATATTTAGTGCTTAAACTAAGTGTGATATTGTGATAATCTCATTGATCAGTGATTGATTCCCGCTCGGCTACCTCCACTAATTCCTGAGCTAGCATAGGTACGCAGTAACTTGCTTGTATGCTTGTTAGGATAGGCATACTTAAATTTAATATAAGTTCTAATATGACTTAAATAATGCTTGAATTGCTTGTGTTTTTCACCGTTGAATCCGGTCCGAGGAGTGGTAACTTATCATGATGCAATGATATGTTAGTGTAGGCGCTTAGGCCAATAGTCATGATGCAATGACTAGGCTCGACAGATAATCGATAGGAAATTTAGTAACTGAGCAACATTTACTTATTCTTACAAAGAAGTAGTATAAATTAATTCAATGTTTATGGGAGTATGTGAATTAATTTATATTATGGATTGAGATAAGTGAAGTTGAGTAACGGCTATATAACCTATATGAGATTATTCTTTTCAGTATAACATCATCTAGGAAATATAGGTATTCGGGCTATCTATATCAACCCCCTGAGCGTCGTGAGCGTTACTCAGGATCCCCAGAATCCCATGGCTTATTCCGGAGTTTGAATACTCCAATGATGATTTGATCAATGAATACTAAAGAAAGATAAATGAAACATTAGTGTTGCATTGCATTAGTCTAGGTATGATTGTCACTATGCTTTTGGGTGTTGTTGCTGTGTACTGGGCCTTTGGCTCACTGTTGCTATTTTTTATGTATTTATGATTGTTATGATGATATGGGCTATGGGTCGGATTGGGAAAAATTTATGGATGAGAGGGGCGACTAGGAACCGAGTATAAGATAGCAAGGAAGAAAGTTTTTGAACAAGTTGTTTGATTTAAATATGTATTTTGTATTCTGAATAGAGGCTTGTTAGTTAAGCCTTGTTTGTATATAAAGACTTAAAGTCTAATTTTCCTATTTTGTAAAACCTTATGTAAGTTTTGTTGTGTCATGAGCCTGACACCAAGTTGTATATTATCTCCTTAAATGTTCTATATGAATAGATTACTCAGATGAGTAATCATTTTGTAAAAAGTCTTGTATCAAGTTGTAGTGATTTTAAACAAACAATTCACATAAATTGTTAGATTTAGGACAACCTTACGTATGATATGAAAATATTATACGTGGTTGGGGACTTGACTTACTTAATCATAGGATTAGTAAGTGGGGTCTTTACATCAAAATTATGCGATTGGCTATTATTAAGGGTTGAGCCACATAATTTTGAGTTTGCATTTTTAAACTAAATTCTTAGCTTTAAAATTCTATAATATTTTTGTCGAGCTTGACCTTAAGGTTTCGATTCATATTCTGCAATATTGAATCTATCTTTATTTCGTTCTTAGGTCTTGTCAAATGAATTTCGGGTTTTTGTTATCTGTTCAAGTCACTATTTGATATTTTTAAGATCTTGTACCTATAAAGGAAAGCTATAGTGCGACCTAACATACTACAATAAAGATTTATCCATAACAGAAAATTCTAGGGGTTTACAAGATCGATTAAGCTATTAGATCGTTGTGATGCTGATATATTTTTGCTTTAGGCTTTCAAACTTTATCTCATTCATCTAATATCTTAGGCTTAATGAATCTTTATCTGGTTTCATTCAGGGTTTTGAATTTTTGGAAATCCGGGTTTAATTTAATTTATATGATATTATAGGGTTAAAGTATTTATTTGATCTAATCTAAGATCTCTATAGCTTGGGTCCGATATGACGATTTATGATTTTAGTTTCAATGGGGGTTCTAGGGTTCATGATGTGTTTGATTTATTTTCCTACTTTTCTAATTAATTTTTCTGATATGATCTCAATCTACATTATTTAATTAATATTGTCATATTTTTTTTATTTTAATTGTTTGTGTGTTTTCTATTATAATTATCTTAATATAGTAATTACCATGCCAAATGATTTGTCAAATACGTAGTTCGTGCTAATTATTGTAAGATTTCTTAGGTAATTAGCCTTAAGGTCTTGTTATATTATAGGTTGTATTGATATTATGATTATGTATATATCATCACTATAATTTTTAAATTATAATGATACTTTTCACATTTACAATGTTGGATAAGAATTATATAGCACTGTCACAAGTTGATAAGTGATCATGATTAATGTAATATTAGCACCAAAAGAATTATGGTCTTGTATAATGAATATTGTTAACTTATTAAAATTATTTTAATATGTGGATCAAGTATTGTATTATTATTTATCATATGATCTTTTTTATTTTTACAACAATATATATTGTTAGTTATAATATACTTTTGATATTATTAATACCACTATTATAAATTGTAACATTAGTTTGGCAGATACTTATTATGTACCATATGCCCAAGATAACTACATAATTAAATTAGTAATGTAGAATATTTTATGGATATTAATTTTAGAGTTTTTCTATTTTATTATAATTACTTGTTTCATATTTTGGATATTTTCTTATGTAATAACTTATTTATATGATTTCAGTAACTTCCATGGGTTTTACCTACTAAAAGGTGGTGTTATTAGCTTTTTAAGGGGTTACAATCACTTTAATTATAAATCTATAAAATAATTATTTATGATCATTTTGGAAATTTACTTGTTAGAAGTTATGTAATTCTATGTTTTTTATGAATCTAGAGATATATCTATATTTATTTGTTAAAGTTAAGGTTTTGCTTAGTGATTTATTATGCTATTCTTATTTGTGAATTTTGGCATATCTATTGTTTTTCTAATTATTTTTCGAAATTGATTGATAGTTCTTTTAAGTTTTACAAAAGCCTTAATAATCACTTCATTAATTCCTTGATTTATCACCACTCATTGATTGCAAAAACTTAAGGAAAATTTTTGTTAATGACGATTCAAATTTCTTAAACTATAATTATACTGTTCATATTTTAATATTCTTAAATCACGAAAATCGAGAGTGATTTTTGCAACTTTTCCAAAAGCTTTTCAAAATCTTATATTATATTCATGTCAATTATCAAAGTCAGGTTGTGTAGAATTAGGAGTTTACACAGATTTACTTAACTCCTTGTTGTTACTTATGCATTTGAGACACTAAGATTGTCTCTTTCTCCTTCCCGTCATCTTCTCCAAACCATCCATCAAGATCATCTCCTCTAAACTTTAAGGACACATTAAGGCACAAGTCCCATGTGATACATGCTTCAAGAAGATCTACTATTAACAACATAAATGAATTGAAGGAATAATTAAATAGTTCAAGTTGAAAATTGGGAAAAAAAATATTTTAAGATATGTTACCTATGATGAATTAATATAGATACATACATAGATAGGATCGAATAAGTTGAAAAAATAATGAATTTGAACAATAGTAGATCAACAAATTTTAAAAATGGATCGAATTGCATTTGGATTTATGTAACTTAAGTGATAAAAAATAAGAACCATTCAACCAAGTTTGCAGTTAGGTGGAATCAGTCATAGTGTAAGGAAAAAGAAAGGGGGAAAAAACATTCAACCAAGTCTGTGATCAAGTTGACTGAGCTATAGCACAAGGGGGAAAAAGAATAAAAGAATACAAATAAAAAACAGAAAAAACGATAGATCAACTTATGGACAAACCAACTTAATTTTCCCTAACAAAGACCGAACTGGCCTATTTTTGGCGCTGGTTGAGTTAAATTTGGCCCGGGGTCTAAGAAGCTCAATTTTCAATACAATAGTCACTAATATTATTATGCATGATCACTAGAATTTGAGTTGAATTAGATTTGGATTCATTTTCTCCACTAAAACGGCAAAAAAAAAGAACAAAAAGTTGTTTCCCGTTTGGTAGGCAATTATCCAAGTTATGTTGATAATGATTCTATATGTAAATTGCACGAATGGCCTTAGTAAATCTAATGAATATTTAGGCATAAATATTAATAAGTGGTCATGAATAGAGTGTTATGTTGCACAGAATGGAGGTAAGCAAGGTTAACACAATATCATATGGTGAAATTATAATTGATTCGGTTTAGGAATCCATGAAAAACCTTTAATCGAGCTACACTTTTGGAATTTGATGCCATTGTGGTGGTCATGAGTAGTGAATCTTGTATAAAGACTGTTGGATTTTTTTTACTCATAATATCAGTATATTTATACTAGACTTCTTAGAATAGCTTAAATTTAAAAACGAAAATGACTTATCTGATAAGATGATCCACATTTTCAAAAAATGATTAAGAATCTATTTCACATTTAAAACAGAAAAAGAGAAAGAAAGAAAAAGACTCCAATGAGCAATTGAACCATATTTTCAAAAATAACTATTAAAGTAATTCGTACTTGCTTATGCATATGCTTGTTTGTTGAGTAGCGTATGTAGTATGACACAGGTATATTTGCAAAATGATATTTACGTATTGGGTATTTCACTCCCATGTATCAAGACTTGTCTTTCTAAAGAGATAATAAAGTTGTTTATTATAACTAATAAGGGTAAGATCTTTATCCTAGGGGGTTAGGATATGTGATATTTATAATGATGAGTAAAGAGTAGATGATCTAATTTATAGAATATGATATTAATACTCAAATTTTATTTTGTTTCATCTTATGATTTAGTCCATATTTAATAGATGAGTTGAAAATGTTGATGGTTGCACATAGGGATATGAATTGGGAGGTTTCCAGGATGATGTTTTAGGAGAATTATTTGTGGATTTAGTTAACAATTTACATGTCTCTATTATAAGTGGAAGTATGATGCAGAATGGTCATATCCCAATGGTCATGGAGGCATGATAGCTATTCCCTATCTCCTTTTCTTTTCTTTTATTTGTATGTCTTTTTACCACATCTTTATGATAGTTGACATATTGAAACATTTTATTTTGAGTTAAAAAAAACAATTTTAAAGAAAAATGCCTGAAATTTTTTAAAGTTGTGTAATTTTTCTAATTTTGTCATTTATTTTTCTTTACTGTTACTTTTTCTAATTTAACTCCTTAAGTTATTTAATATCATAAATTATATCATTTATTTTTCTTTATTGCTTTTTTTCTAATTTAACTCCTTAAATTATTTAATATCATAAAAGTAAATTACATAAAAAGGTCTAGACATTCGGGCATAAATTCATATTTCAAATTGTTAAAAAGAAGTATCAACTTTTAAAGTGGGTCCAATCATGTATCAACTTTTTACAAAATTCATTACCTATCAATGTTTAGATAGTTTTTTTTATTAATTTTCCTTAATTTTTCTGAACAAATATTTTGCTTAAATCAGCTTTATAAAATAAGCCATCTTTTTTATCACTTATAACGTTAATACCTTCTCATGTAATTTACCCAATAACACAAATTCATAAACTTGAAAATCTTTAAAGAAAGGGGAAAAAAAAGGAGAAAGAGCTTTGAAATATTTCAATTTTTTTTTCTTTTTCCCGAAATTCAATGTACTTACAATTTCACATGCTCCATTTAAATTTAAAAAAAATAATAATAATAAGACAACTTTTCAATTATTTTCATTTTTAATTCTTCAATTTTCTTTCCAACCATTCTCTAATTTTATTTTGTAAAATTTAAAATGGGACAATATTTAACTGAGAGCAAAACATATATCATATATCATTTTTTTTTCTTTTTGCCGAATATATATTATCTGTTGATGCCATGCACAAACACGTATATTTATTATTGGTTCGCTAACCCAAGGTCTTCCAAAGTTACAACTGATTTTTTTGCATTTTGATTTTACTATATGCCACAGCCAATACTATGTATACTCTAACACTACAATCTATACTATAATGAGATATCGAAACAAATTTAGGCTATGTGATTGATCAAAATAACTATCACAATTAATGAATGTGTGATATTCTTTTTAATCAATGAAAAATATGGATCAGTCACATTCTCCTCATGGGACCCTTGAATGATATTCTAAAGTTACCAAAAACTTTGCTAACTCTCAATTAATCTTATTCTTTGTCAAACAATTGGTTGCAGGAAAAGAGAACATAAAAAAACAAAAAGGGAGTCTGAGGCTTAAATAACAAGTTAAAAAGTTACCATCATTGTAGAAGTTATCATGCTGATACAATAAAGTCCTATTAAACTCTCTTTGGTAAATATGTAAAGAAGGATAAAAGTAAATACAAGGAAGACATCTGTAATATTATTATGTGTTTGTCGGATATAATTTTTCATATTGATTTATGCTTGTTTATTATGTATGTTAAATGGTCACACATAACCATTAAACTTTGTTAATGGAAAGGTAGGATACTAACTGAAATGTCCCAAATTTTATCAAGTTAAATCAGGAATGTGATAATTAAATTCTATGAAATTATGAGCAGTTTTGAATCTTATTTTAAATTTAACTTAATAATAAAATTTAGATAATTTAATTTATTGAATTTTGTAAACTATAGAATATAATTAGATAATTTAACAAAATTGAATTAGTAAGATGATTGAATTGAAAATAAAGCTTCTGATATAGTAAATACCTATTTTAACCTATCAAATAACTTTAATTTCCTATCTGCAACATGCCAAGCTACTTGATCCCTTCCAATTATTGATTTGAAATCAAATTCTGAAGTTTAATTACTAAATTCTTAATTCAGTAAAATTGAACCGAATCAAACTTTTCTTATCTAAGTGGTGAATTGACAACTATTATCTCTTAGAAGATCTAGCAAAAATTACCAACAAATCTTAACTAATCCAGGTCATTTTCAAGATTTTTGGTATAAATTGAATTCCTCATTCACATCCTCATGTGTCATTTTCAAGATTTTTTTATACAATTTGAATTCTCCTTCTTATAGGTCATTCTCAAGATTACTTGTAGAAGTTGAACTTACCCTTCTCATAGGTTATTTGTCAAAGTTAGTAGTACAAATTGAATTTCTCTTTTCTAATCCTTAAATTACCGTTCATCCTTATTCATACTAAATGACTAAATGGTCTTCGTTCCTTCAAAATATCTAAGGGCACATTAGTCATTTTTAACATATTGTGACAATAATTTACATTTACTAAACTATCCCTAGCCCCTATCTATTGTGCCATAAATATCCACTTCAACCCGTAAACCTACTTCAATTACCTATCACAACAAATTCGAATTAATCAATCCTTTCCAATTATCAATTGAACTCTATTCATCAAGTTTAATTGCCTAAATCCCTAAATATCCAATTTAGACATTTAAGCCTAAATTCTTACTCCTTAAATCCTAGAAATTTAAAACTAAATATTTCCTTTCAAATATCAATTCATAAAACCATAAATTTATAAATTCAAGTAAGATATTAATTTTCCTTCAATTAGAATTCCTAATTTTAATTTGTAAAGCCAATTAATTAACTTTCTTGTCTTACTTCTTAATTTCAATTCTTATGCCCAAAAGCCCATAATGTAAGAGGCCCAATCCATTATCTAAATGTCTAAGCCCACTAACTTGAATCCAAGCTTATATTTAAGAAGCCCACAATTAAAAATCAAAGCCCATAAGCCCATGAACTTAAGTCATAAGACCATGCAACTAACATACTCAATCACATGCCATATAATGCCCTAATTTCTAGAGAATCCAACAAGTGAAATGATAAAAATGACCTTACCCAATTCTAGAGTATTCTGCACTTGTGAAAGGACCAAAAAGACTCTTAAACCTAGAGAATTCTACATAATGTGAACACAAGAAAATATCTCCCGAGTCTACAGTTTCTACACCTATGAAAAGACCAATAGCCCCTAAACTATTCAAGTAAATACCAAAAAACACTTAACCCTAAAGAAAATTACAAGATAAAATGCCATAAATATGCTCTTTAAGAAGACCCTAATTCCCTCTTTCTCTTAGCACCCCCAAAACCCAAAATTTCTCAAGAAAAAACTCGCTTAAACATACAAAAAATTCTACAATAATTCCTCTTCAAAACAAGCCTCCAATAGGTAAGGAAATCCATTCTATCTCCATCATCTAATTACTCAATTTATTCCCTAGAACCTAATCTCTATTTCAATTGATTCCTAGGTGAAATTGAAGACTATAAACAAGGTTGAAGTTAGAAAAATAAGCTTGAAGAAGCTTCACCAACTCTTAAGTGGCAGTGGTAGTAGTAGAGAAGATTATTTGGTTGATGTTATAAATTCAAGTAAGTAATTATAATTGATTTGTTTGATTATATTAATAACATTTAAATTCATGTAAATTACTAAAAATAAACTTGAATTTGAGGTTTGATTAATCTATATATATATATATATATATACGCATGGAAACCGAAATATATATGTGTATAGGCTTGTGTGTTAGAAGTGTAAGTATTTGGAGTCATTGTATGTTTGGACATATGCCAAAATGTGTGTGTATATATATATATATATATGTATGTATGATTATGTTAAATTGATAGGTTCTATTGAAAGGAGATTATCAAATATATGTATATTAAATATAAATTCTCGAAGTATATAGGCATGTATATTAATATTGATATTAGTTGGAATCTAGTGAAATTTATGTTGATAATGATGATTTGACCTATGATTTGTGATTCAATATGAGAAATATAAATCCAAGTATAAACTAGATTAAAAAAAACACAAAATAAACATATTATAGGTGATTTAAATGTGCTAGAAAATCAATTTATATGTTGTCTTAACAATTTGAGTTATTAAATTTAAATAAAATATTAAATGAACATACTTTTGGATGAAATTTATAAAAAATAGTAGTTTAACATTTCTATATATAAATTGAAAATTTTCATGATTTTTGAAACACATTTACTATTTTTAAAATTAAAATTATAAAATAGCAAAATAGGGTCGACCAACAACAGTAGCATGAATATATAGGGCTACAATGGTGACTTTTTTTTTCCTTTTTTGGTGAGACTATAATAGTTTGATAGCTTAAGAATTTTATTTTAATTTGGTGTAAAGAACTGGCTAAGAACCAGTCATCTTGAGGGTCAATTTTGATCGAATCAATCAGTCATCATTGCCTATGGTCTATTCTGAATAGTTTTACGTTAATTGAAATTAAAACCATAATTAATTAATTAGTTTAGGCCAACTAAACTTGTGAACATGTAAAACAATATGTTAGATAGTTTACATAAAAATTTGAGCTTAAGAACTCATGTTTAAAATAGTAAACCTATTGATTAAATTTAGAGTGCACATTAGTTTCCTATAATATATGAAATATTAGAATTAAAGGCAAATTAATTCTAATCAAAAAATATGAAATAAATAACTCGTGTTTAAGATAGTGGAACTATTTATTAAAATTAGGGTACACATTAGTTTTTTATAGGAAATGAAATATAGAGTTAAAGGTAAATTAATTCTAATCAAATAAATATGAAATAAATGTAAATATTGTGTTTTTAATATTTTAATATGAATAATTCATTATTATGATTTTATGAATTTATTTAATAAAATAGATATAAATATGTCATTATAAGATAGTAGAAACATAACAAGAAACTAATTTAGATTCTTTAGCACATTTGTAGGTAAAAATGGATTATGAATAATATAAATAGAATAATTATATCTTAAATGAGTTATTTCACTTAATAAAAGTATATTAGATTGATTATTGGATATGTTATTGAAAATACCATTTTAAGGATCTAATTACTATAAAATGCGTTTAGTAGGCTAAGTTGATTATAAAATGAACTTGATTAATTAATTCTATCCAACTTGATTAAATTAAGATAATATAGATTTGTTAACTGATATTGGCTTAATAAATTATTCAAAGATCAAAAATTTATATTTAACTACTAATTTAACTAGTGAACTTTTATAAGACCATATTAAATTATAATTGGCTTAGATATAATATAATTGTAGTATGATAGACCATGAATAATAAGAAGAGTATGTGATTTCAAATATATATTTGATAAAAAAAAATGAATATTTAATATGAGTTTGATATAAGTTGATAATTGATTTAAATGTTTATATGAATTAATCCCTTAAATAGATATTTGTTTATGAGGCTACCTCCTATTTTTATCTTCTAGTCTATCTTCTATTTCTTCACCAGGTATGTAGTAACTTATGTGTCGCATGCTATGATAAGCATCTTAAATAAATCAATCCTTAACAACAGCCTTAATAATTGCTTATTGTTTGTGCGTAGTCGTTTAACCTAGTCCAAGGATGACAACGTTATTAGATAGTACTAGTATTGTAGTTAGGTGCTTGGGCCATCGTGGTGGCTTGGTGAGTAGATGAGGGAGACGATAGCGAGGTAACATCTACTTAGATAAGAGAGAAATAATATAGTGTGGTTCGTGTTTATAGGACTGGTTGAGCCATATTATATTATGGACTATGGTGGGTAAAGATGCTTAATGGTTGTGAATCTTAGATGAGGCTACTACTCATAGCGGTAGGAGATATAGGTATTCGGACTACCTATATCAACTCCTGAGTAGTTGCTGCTGCTTATGGCCCCCAGGTTCCTAGAGTGTTGCCAGAGCATGAGTGCTCCACTACTGTTTACCACACTTTAATTTAAAGATATAAATTGTCCAGTTGTTGCATTGCATTTAGAATAAGTACGTGTGTCTATCTCATGTGTACTTATGTTGCTATCGTACTGGGCTTCAGCTTATTCCTTTCTTTTTTCGGGTGCTGATGACTTTAATGATGATAGTTATGACTACTTAGGGTTGGCATGGATCCCAAGAAGTTACTTGATGAGTGGAGTGACTAAGATCGCTGAACATACTTCGTCTTATCTAAGATTGATAATAACTTATATTTTAATGAAGGTCCATCTATGAACCCATGATTTTATGATGAAATACTCAATATCCTTTATTTTGAAATATCTGATGATATGGAACTTATTATATAAATGGGCTACTTTTGAAGTAGCCTATCTAGAAAATGTTTTATGAAATTTATTTTTTCTACTGCAATTTTAGTCGTTTCAAGAATCCAATTTAACAATTTTAGAATCTTAACTTTATTTAGTAACAATCAGATAAACTATAGTTTAGGTTACCATTAACGTGTAATGCCTAAGTGTTATGTGTGGCGGCTGAACACAACTTGACCCAATTTTGTTGGGGGGGGGGGGGGGGGGGGGGGGGGGGGGGGGGGTGGGGGGTGTGTTTTGACACTAGCCATCAGGATTTTCTTAGGATGACCAAACTTATTCTCCTAAAGTATTCTAATGCACTAAAACTTCTAACCAATTAGTAATACTTTTTATTTGAATACATGAAGCCACACACTGATAAGATCATATTTTATACAAATCTTGATGTTCAATTGAGCTAGAATGGATATTTGTTTTGATTAAATTTTATGTTTCAGGACTAATTTGGATAAAGAAATCAAAACAAGTGAATTTGAATTGAAAAGAGGAAAAATTGAAGTCAAGGCCGGCAATTAGCATTGAAAGCCGCCGGCTTTCAGACGGCGTAAAATCCAAGGCCGTTGCACACAGCCAGCTTTGCCCAGCACAAGTAAAACAACATTCAAAGCCGCCTCAAAGCTGCCGGCGTAGAAGATGAAGAAGCCAGCGTAAATGAAGGCCGGCAGCCCAGAACTGAAAAATCACCAGCTTTGAAAGAGTTTCATTTTAAGCCGGCATGAAAGCCGCCGGCCTTGAGGCAGCGTACATGGAAGAATTGAAGAGACATGAAGCTATCCAACTTGAAGGAAAATGAAGCAACACATCTGTTGGAATGCCTACGCCGGTGTCAAAGCCGCCGGCCTTGGACGGCGTTCGTTATAAATCTGCCCAACGCTTCATTTCTGACTACATACGCCGGCTAGATCTACGTTCAAAGCCGCCGGCGTTGAAGCGGCCTACATTGTAACAGATATTGAAGGCTGCCAGTGCACTGCCTGCGCAAGGGACAATTTGAAGATACGCCGCCTGTAAGCCGCCGGCGTAGGATCCATAACGGCCGGCGTACATTGAGAAACAGCAAAGCTCATTAAATGTTTTTTACGAAATTTTTCCTATAAATAGGGGGTCTTCCCCTCATTCTCAGAATCATCCAAGCAACCAAATATCTAGTACTACAAGTAGCTTTAGAATATTTAGAATAGGCATTTCATAAGAGATTTTGAAGAGATTTGAAGTTATACAAGATTTGCAAGTGAAGCTTTAGTATTTTGAATTGGTGATTTCTAATCTTATTTTTTTATGCAATTCATATACTTGAATATTCTGATCATAATGAAATCATTTGCAATTTCTTATTTGATTGTTGAATCATCATCCATGAGTAGCTAAATTCTTTTGTGGGAAGTTGATGAAGCTTTAAACATGCTAAGATGATTTTTGAATCTATGTTATGAGATATTTAGAATCATGAATATTCATATTGAATTCTGATTATTCATCTTGTTTTGGTGTATAAGAATTCTAATAACTCGGAAGGGAAATTAGTGTTCACATGAATTCATAAATTAAGATTAAATTGCAATTGCGGAAGCGGCGTAGTTTAATCTAGTTTAGAAATTATCCATGAATATTAATGCAATGTTTTATGTTGATTTCTCACTAAGGAATTAGGAGATTTTAATATAAAGTATTAGTCAATTATAGAATCGGGAGATTTATAATTGTAATTTTGATTCCACTAATGATTTATTTAACGGAAGTTATTGAATTGTTTTGTGGTTTAAAAGGTTTTCAAACTTTGTTTTTAAATCTTGATAATTTCTTATGAATTTCATGAATCTAATTATCATTATAACATGAGTTCAAGTTGATTAGCAATAGTTTAAAGTGGATTCTTATCCTTCCCACACTTGTCATCATATCCCTCTCTTTAAAAGCTCATTGCATTTCATATAGATAATTATATAGATAATTAGTTTAACTTAATCATATTAAGAAAATCAATTGCCTAGATATTAGTATTAGTTGATAATTGTCTAGTAGTTAGTAAATCCTTGTGGGATCGACACTTTATTCATGTTATATTACAATAGAAGACCTAGTGCGCTTGCTAGAAATATGCTTTAAAATTCAATACTTATCAAGCACATCAAGTTTTCTGGCGCCGTTGCCGGGGATTTATTAATATTAGACTAACTTCAGCTTTGCTAGTAGTTTAGGTTTAAATTTAGTTTGAAATTTTCCTTTTCTCTTTGCAGGTTATATGCGAAGAAGTAGAAGTGCTGAAATTCTACCTTTAGATCCAGAAATCGAAAGAACCTGCGACAACAGAGAAGAAGGAACCAAAGAAGAGGAGCAATGGCCGAAAATAAGATAACAACAACCAATTGCAACCAGCTGCTCCAAGGGCAATTCGAGACTATACGGTGCCTACAATTCAAGATCCCGCCATACGAATGCCCACTGTGGAGGCAAACAATTTTGAGCTTAAACCGTCCCTAATTCAAATGGTTGAATCACATCAATTTGGAGGATATCCAAATGAGACGCCAGATGAACACATTGCTAAATTTCTTCAATACACCAACACTGTCAAACTCAATGGTGTAAGAAACGAAGTCATCCGACTTCAGCTTTTCCCTTTCTCTCTTAGGGATAAAGCTTTGGCATGGTACAACTCCCAACCTCCAGATTCAATCACCACATGGGCTGATCTGACAAAGAAGTTTTTGAAAAGATTTTTTCCTCCAGCAAGAACCGCCAGATTAAGAAATGAAATTTCCAACTTCACAAATTCCCTGGAGAATCATTATATGATGCTTGGGAAAGATTCAAAGAGGCGGTCAGAAAGTGTCCACACCATGGTTTACCCGATAATCTACTAATTGAGAATTTCTACCTCAGTCTTGATGAAGCTTTAAGGTCATTAGTAGATGCTACATCGGGCGGATCACTGATGGGGAAGACATATGAGGAAGCTAGTGAGATTATTGAAGAATTAGCTTCTGCTGCTCATAATTGGAGTTGTGAAAGAACAAGGTCTAAAGTAGCATCATTGGAAGATAAAGAAGATATCTCACAACTCAAAGCTCAAATGGCTACTCTCATCACTCAAGTAAGTAAACTCACAACTACAAATACTTCCAATCAAAAACAACAAGTGTTTTGTTGTGAGATTTGCTCAGGACCACACTCCTCTTTTGAGTGTCCACATGGATCATCTTCAAATGACGACAGCTCAATTATGTGGGAAATTTCCAAAAAGGCAATTTTGGAAACACATATCATCCGAATATGCGAAATCATCCAAATCTTTCATATCGGAATGATGCCAATGTTCTAAAGCCACCACCTGGTTTTCAAGGACAAGGATATGTGAGAAATGCTCCACCTCAACAGCAAATTCAAACATCCACTGATGCATTACTGAGGGATTTCATTGTTACCACAACAAATTCACTCAACAATCAGAATGCAATCATTCAAGATTTGCAAGGGAAACTCCATCAACTTGCACAGCAAGTCAGTAATAGACCATCCGGGTCTTTACCAAGCAACACGGAGGAGAATCCCAAGACTGTAAATGCAATCACATTGAGAAGTGGAAAGGAGATTGCTCCAGTTGAGGAAACTACAAAGATGAAGAGGAAATTCCCCACAAAACAACAAAGGGAAACGAAAGATGGAGGAAACTATTCAAAAACCACCTGAGGTGAAATCATATGTTCCTCCCGTTCCTTTTCCAGGAAGATTAAAGCAACAAAAGCTTGATGAGCAATTTTCAAAATTCCTGGATGTTTTCAAAAAGCTGCACATCAACATTCCATTCTTAGAAGTAATTCAAGGAATGCCGTCCTATGCCAAATTCATCAAGGAATTGCTGTCTAACAAGAGGAAGATTGATGGAAATGTGATACTCACTGGGGAATGTTCCATGATCCTTCAGAAACAAACAAACAGTCTGCCCACTAAGCTCCGAGATCAGGGAAGTTTTACTGTTCCTTGCACCATTGGTGATTGCTATTTTGATAAAGTTTTAATTGATTCTGGTGCAAGTATTAACTTGATGCCTTCATCTATATTTCAAAAACTAGGATTAGGAGATTGCAAAGATACACATGTAACTTTACAACTTGCTGATAGAAGTGTAAAATACCCTAGGGGTATTGTAGAGAATGTCCTAGTAAAAGTTGACAAATTCTTTTTTCCTGTGGATTTTGTAGTGCTGACATGGATGAAGATAGGGAAGTTCCCATGATCTTGGGCAGACCGTTCCTTGCAACAGGAAAAGCACTAATTGATGTGGAACAAGGGCAACTTACATTACGAGTGATGGACGAACAGGTACTTTCAATGTCTATGAGGCAATGAAGAAATTTGATGATGCCAATGCCTGTTACACTATCAATACCATAGATGAGCTGGTTTCTGAGTCACTTGAGGAACAAACTGGTGTGGAGACTATGGAGTCTGTCTTAAGAGACGTGGACAATTGGAGTGATGATGAAGAGGAAGATGAGACAATGGAAAAAGTACCAATGATCAAAACCAGATATTATGAATCTTTGGGTACAAATGAGCAGAAGCAAGTTCCATCTTTAATGCAGCCACCAACCTTGGAACTGAAACCACTTCCTGACCATCTGAAGTATGCTTTTCTTGGAATTGGCGATACTTTGCCAATTATCATTTCATCTGCATTGACAGATACACAAGAACAACAGTTGATTGATGTGTTGAAAAAGCACAAGGAAGCAATCGGATGGACCATTGCTGATATCAAGGGTATTAGCCCTACTATTTGCACTCACAAAATTCTTATGGAAGCCGAGTGTAAACCTACAGTTCAACCACAAAGGAGACTCAACCCGACACTTAAAGAAGTGGTCAAGAAAGAAGTTTGAAGCTGCTTGACGCAGGTATCATTTATCCTATCTCTGATAGTAAATGGGTTAGTCCGGTTCAAGTAGTGCCAAAGAAAGGTGGTATGACTGTAGTGAAGAATGAGCAAAATGAATTAATTCCTACTCGTACTGTGACTGGGTGGAGAGTTTGTATTGATTACAGAAGTTGAACGATGCCACTCGAAAGGATCACTTTCCACTTCCCTTCATTGATCAGATGTTGGAGAAACTTGCAGGGCATGATTATTACTGTTTTCTTGATGGATATTCTGGATACAATCAATCTCTATTGCACCCGATGATCAAGAGAAAACAACATTCACTTGTCCTTATGGCACATTTGCTTTAGGAGAATGCCTTTTGGACTTTGCAATGCACCTGCTACATTTCAGAGGTGTATGATGGCTATATTCTCAGATATGCTTGAGAATTTTATCGAGATCTTCATGGATGATTTTTCAGTCTTTGGAAAGTCATTCGATATATGTCTTGAGAATTTAGCCTCGGTTCTACAAAGATGCAAAGATACCAATCTGATCCTGAATTGGGAAAAATGCCACTTCATGGTTAAGAAGGGATAGTGTTGGGTCACAAAATTTCTGCGAGAGGAATTGAAGTGGATAAAGCCAAAGTGGAGATTATTGAGAAGTTACCACCACCCACGACTGTTAAAGGAGTCAGAAGTTTTCTTGGACATGCTGGCTTCTACAGACGATTCATCAAGGACTTCTCCAAAATTTCGAGACCTCTTTGCAATCTTCTGGAAAAAGATGCGGTGTTCAATTTTGATGAGAAATGTATGCAGGCATTCAATTTATTAAAGGAAAAGCTCATTTCCACACCAGTGATCATTGCGCCAGACTGGGAGCTTCCTTTCGAACTCATGTGTGATGCCAGCGACTTTGCAGTTGGAGCGGTACTTGGTCAGAGAGGTAAGATCTTTCATGTTATATACTATGCAAGTAGAACACTGAATGAGGCCCAGAGAAATTATGCTACTACTGAGAAAGAACTTTTAGCTGTTATCTTTGCATGTGATAAATTTAGGCCTTATTTGATAGGTTCTAAAGTTGTAGTATACACTGACCATGCAGCTCTCAAGTATTTGTTTGCTAAAGCTGATGCAAAACCTAGATTGATTAGATGGGTTTTACTACTGCAAGAATTTGATCTTGAAATTAAAGATAAAAAGGGAACTGAAAATGTTATTGCTGACCATTTGTCTAGACTTGAATCTGATAGTCTCGACATTCCTATCAATGAGAAGTTCCCTGATGAACAGTTGCATGCAGTAGAGATTCTTGATTTGCCATGGTATGCTGATATTGTGAATTATTTGGTTAGTAAGATTATCCCATATGGTTTATCATATCCTCAAAAGAAAAAGTTTTTGCATGATGTAAAATACTATTTTTGGGATGAACCATATCTGTTTAAAAAATGTGCTGACCAAATAATTAGAAGATGTGTGCCTGAATCTGATCAGCTTAGCATTTTAGAACACTGTCATTCAAGGGAAGCAGGAGGACACTTTGGTGTTCAAAGGACTGCAGCAAAAGTATTGTCATCTGGATTTTATTGGCCTAACTTGTTTCGTGACTGCAGGAATTTCATTATGTCATGTGCTCAATGTCAAAGGACAGGTAACATTTCTAAACGACATGAATTACCACAAAACAATATTCTGGTAATTGAGCTTTTCGATGTTTGGGGGATTGACTTTATGGGTCCTTTTCCCTCATCTTTTTCAAATAAATACATACTTGTGGCAGTTGATTATGTTTCAAAATGGGTGGAGGCTGTAGCTTTACAAACAAATGATGCCCGAGTAGTTTTGAAATTTTTGAAAAAGAATATTTTTACCAGATTTGGTGTGCCCAGAGCTATAATTAGTGATGGGGGGTCTCATTTTTGTAACAGGCAATTTGAAAAACTTTTGGCAAAATACGGTGTTACACACAAAGTGACTACCCCCTATCATCCACAAACAAGTGGGCAAGTTGAAGTTTCTAATAGGGAGATAAAAAGAATTTTGGAAAAAACAGTTAATGCATCAAGAAAAGATTGGTCTTCAAAATTAGATGATGCATTATGGGCTTACAGAACTGCTTTTAAAACCCCTATTGGAATGTCCCCATACATGCTTGTTTTTGGTAAATCATGTCATCTTCCTGTAGAACTTGAGCACAAGGCATTTTGGGCTATAAAATTCCTTAACTTTGATGAAAAAGCTGCAGGTAAAAAGAGATTGCTCCAATTGAATCAACTGGAAGAATGGAGAAATGAGGCATTTGAAAGCGCTCGTATCTATAAGGAACGAGCAAAGAAATGGCATGATAGGAACATCATCAAACGAGAATTCTTTCCTGGACAAAAAGTTTTACTTTACAATTCTCGTTTGAAGTTGTTTCCTGGAAAATTACGGTCAAGATGGTCGGGACCGTTTGAGATAGCAAAAGTTTTTCCATATGGAGCGGTTGAATTAAAAACTGAGGATGATCGAACTTTTAAAGTGAATGGACAACTGCTCAAGCATTATTTTGAGGGGAAAATCTTGACAGTACTACTACTGTCATCAATCTTAAAGAACCATGATCAGGTCAGGAAAGTCGGGCTAAGCGACTTTAAACTAAGCGCTTCTTGGGAGGCAACCCATGTCTAATTTTAGAGTAATTTTTATTTGTTTGTTTTTACTAACTTAGCTATTAGTGTGGCAGGATATTTAGTTAAAAAAAAAAATTCAAAATGTTGAAGGCCGGCTCAGAGCTGCCAGCCTTAAGCAAGCTCTGAGAAAACAAGGAAGGCCGGCCCAAAGCCGCCGGCTTACTGCCGGCGTAAAGGAGTAGGTGAGCACCGCAAAAGAGGCCGGCAGTGGAGAGTTGAAGGCCGCCGGCTTTGTGCCAGCGTATGGAACACAAGATTTAGGCCGGCTAGGGGAAGGTCTAGGCCGCCAGCTTATGCCGGCGTTGGAGTACAAGATTTACGCTGGCAAGGGAAGGTGAAGGCCGCCGGCTTAAGGCCGGCGTATATTGCAGATTTCTTGAATTCTGAAATTTCCCGATGAAGGCCGGCATCGGATTCAAAGCCGCCAGCTTTTTGCCGGCGTATCCTAGGCCGGCAGCGTAAATCGATAAGCGGCCAGCTTTGACCTCTCGGTATGTAATTTTTTCACTTACACTGGCTGAAAGCCGCCGGCGTACATTGCAGAAATGCCGGCGTACATTATGCAGAAGCTTAAAAGAGGTACGAACTCTCTCTCTTTCTTTCATTCACTCATTCTCACATCCTCTCAATCACTCTCAATCTACAATTTCTATCTCTTGGTCATCATTTCACGGCGTTTAATCCATATTCCAAGTAAGTTCTCAACAATTCCTTTACATTTATCATGCTTTGATCGATCGTTATTCCATTCCATTTCATGAATCTGTCAATATGGGTATTGAGCATTCACTATGATTATAACATGATTCCTGATAAATTTCAGTTCTTGAATTACTTGGATATGTTGTTAAAGTTATATTTTGTTCATTACATTGTTATTACAAGCTGTGATATATCATACATGCTAGATTGGAGAATTAGGGTTCTTGAGATGGAGGATGTTCAAAATTTCGAAATTGGGGATTGTTGCAATTGAAGTTATAGCTGCTGGATTAGATTGTTTTATTGTTAGAATAGCAGCTCCAATACTTGCATTTTGTTACGATTTGTTAGAATTGAACTTGGAATTGAATTTGTACTCAATTTTGATACACAATCTGTGTAAAAATATTTTGGAACTTTAAAAGAAAATTTTTTTTGAGAAAAATATCAGTTTGAAAATTTGAAAATTCTAACGTTCAATTCTAAGCTGGCAAGCGTAAGCTGCCAGCTTTGATTTTATTTTTGCAAGTGTACATACAAGTTCATGATCAATAGCTTCTCCAATTATATGCCTATTAGTTTTACAACTGTTTTAGCTCATGTTATAGGCATAAATTAGTAATTAATTGAAAATTTGCATTCCTTAATACTAATTGAATTCAAATTATTTGCAGGAATGGCCCCAAAACAAAAACGACCAAGAACGGGTGATGCTTCTACATCGGGTTCAGAGACCCGAAATCTGCTGTCCAGTCAGCAATATGCGAAGGATAGAAAGAGAAGGCTGGTCAAGAACGACTTTATCAACATCCAGTATTTAGACTGGTGCTTGCTGGATCAGTATGATATGGTAGACAAAATTCGAGGGATTATTCAAGATCCAGCGTGGCTGAGATTATTTGACCTTCAGGAGCCTGCATACAAGAATCTGACGATAGAATTCTTGTCCACGGTCAAAAATATTCCAGACCGTGAGGAGTCCACCTTCCAGTTCCAGGCCTATGGACAGATACGGGAAGTAAAATTGAAGCAGATAGGCCACCTTATGGGACTGTATGACAGTGAAGAAGAGAACCGGACTTTGCCAAACAGTTGGCCAGAGGATATGACCAGGAGGCTTACTGGGCCCACCTAATTGGTCCTGGATCAAATGAGCACTTTGTCCCATCAAAATCGCTGGCCACGTCATTCAGTGCCATTGAGCACAAGCTCCTCCATCACATATTGCACACACCCTGAGTAACAAAAAGACAAGTCACAGCAAGGTGACTACATTTGATATGTTCTACCTGTTTAGCCTTATTAGAGGTTACAGGATTGATAGGGGTGGAGGTAGCAAATTTATATACCGGCAGGCTGAGGATACGAGGACCCGAGGTGTGGGTTGTGGAGGCTACATCACTCGGCTATTGAAGGGGATGAATCTTTTTGAGCCTCCACAGGATGATGAGGTGTATGAATGCAAGAGATCACATCTGCACCATTTAAGGCTGGGGATTGCTGAAAAACCCCAGGCCAGCACAGCCACCGGTATTGGAGGAGGTTGAGTTTCAGGATATTTTTCCTGGAGACGTTCCATTTGAGATGCCATCTACATCTGCTCCACCTCCTCCTACACGCTTCATCGCATACGGTATGGACCAGCTTAGGCTGGATGTTGAAGAGCTGAAGCGTCAGAGTCAGGAGCTCAGAGATAGTCAAGAAAGGGAGAGAAAGAAGAACAAGAAGTTCAGAAAGACTATCTTTGATGCGCTGAAGACGGCCATCTGCTGCATTAGCCCAGAGAAGGGGCTGGCATGACCTATCAGACTTCATCTGAGTCTCATCACTCAGATAGGCTCAGTTCCGAGCATACTCAGACAGCCAGCCCAGGAGACACTGCGAGACACACACGGAGGGCAGCAGCAGACAGAGCCCGGGACCTGAGAGCTAGAGACCCTGCTAGCTCTTATTTGCTTTTATATCTATATTATTGGCCTGTATATTTATTGAGTACCCAAGTTCCTGTGGGTGAACTCATTTCTTCTTTTTCTGCTTTTATTCGGCTTTTATTTTGTTTTTGTTTTTGTTTTTTTTTTTCTTTGTAGTGATTACAGGAATCGAGCAAAGCAAATCTCTTGCGATGCCAAATTTTGATGATTGAATCAACTAACTTCAGGGAAGTATCCAATTCATTTCTTATTTCTTTCCTCTGTTTTATTTGCTGAAAAACAGTGAGGTCACTGTTTAATTGAAGTGTGGGGGAAGGAATAGAATTACATGAAGTGCTGAAGTGTTGAATATGATCTGTTTGCTGTTGTTTATATTGAAAAATCTTCACCTTGTATTTTTGGTTTGAAAGCAAATCATGAGGAAATTCTGCCAAAATTTTTTCAAAATTTCTTGAAAATGGAGATAGTACAAAGCAAAGAATGAAAATCAATGAAATTGACTTGTGAAAATGTCTTACTCACCTGCTATTGTGATTGGTTTACTAAGTTAAAATTAAGTTGTGAAATCCTTAAGGAACAAGTTTACTTTATTTTTAACTTTGGAATTGGAAATTTAAGAGCTGGTCGAGTCCTTTTGTTGAAAAATAAACAGGTCTACTTCTTGGAAATTTTAATTTGTATATATTCTTTGAATTTTAACACTTGGTGAAAGAGGTAGAAGAAACTTTTAAACTTAGTGATCCTTTATAAAAATAAGTCTTTGATATTGTATTGCATTCAAAAAGAAAGAAGCAAGCATAGCCACTACTCCTCTGACTTGAAATATTGAGTTATGAGTATCTGAACTTGAATGTTAAAGTGAGGAAGAGTTCTTAGGGGTATTTTGAAACCTGGTCACTTAGGTGATGAGCCTGGGATGTGCCGACTCAATGAACTCACTATAACGAGAAGGGAAGAATGGCAAAAGTTCAATTCATGAGCTTTGAAAAACAAAAAGATGGAGGCAAAAACCTCCCAAAAAGAAAATAAATGCTTGAGAAAGAAAAAGAAAAATGAATGCAAAATATGCAAAGGAAGGAGACTTATAATAAAGAAGGAGAAAGTCTAAGGAAAAAGTAGATACCACATGCTTTCATTGTGTTACTTAGAATATATATAAGATAGAAATCCAATGAAGTTTAAATGAGTATTTTTCCTTAGTGGATTAAGTATTTGCTTTTGAATTGAAAGTTCTTTTGTTAAAAGTTGAGATTAAAACTTGTTTTGTTTGGATTAATTCCTAAATTTTGATTATAGTACTCTAATTGCAAGGAATTAGTATGGTTAGAGCTGTAGATACAAGAGAATCAAGTTAAAGAAGTTGAGATTTAAACAGGAAAATTGTACTATCTGAAAAGAGATTTCATATTATTCTTCATTTTGCTTGAGGACAAGCAAAAGTTCAAGTGTGGGGGAATTGATAAGATCATATTTTATACAAATCTTGATGTTCAATTGAGCTAGAATGGATATTTGTTTTGATTAAATTTTATGTTTCAGGACTAATTTGGATAAAGAAATCAAAACAAGTGAATTTGAATTGAAAAGAGGAAAAATTGAAGTCAAGGCCGGCAATTTAGCATTGAAAGCCGCCGGCTTTCAGACGGCGTAAAATCCAAGGCCGTTGCAACACAGCCAGCTTTGCCCAGCACAAGTAAAACAACATTCAAAGCCGCCTCAAAGCTGCCGGCGTAGAAGATGAAGAAGCCAGCGTAAATGAAGGCCGGCAGCCCAGAACTGAAAAATCACCAGCTTTGAAGAGTTTCATTTTAAGCCGGCATGAAAGCCGCCGGCCTTGAGGCAGCGTACATGGAAGAATTGAAGAGACATGAAGCTATCCAAACTTGAAGGAAAATGAAGCAACACATCTGTTGGAATGCCTACGCCGGTGTAAAGCCGCCGGCCTTCGGACGGCGTTCGTTATAAATCTGCCCAACGCTTCATTTCTGACTACATACGCCGGCTAGATCTACGTTCAAAGCCGCCGGCGTTGAAGCGGCCTACGTTGTAACAGATATTGAAGGCTGCCAGTGCACTGCCTGCGCAAGGGACAATTTGAAGATACGCCGCCTGTAAGCCGCCGGCGTAGGATCCATAACGGCCGGCGTACATTGAGAAACAGCAAAGCTCATTAAATGTTTTTTACGAAATTTTTCCTATAAATAGGGGGTCTTCCCCTCATTCTCAGAATCATCCAAGCAACCAAATATCTAGTACTACAAGTAGCTTTAGAATATTTAGAATAGGCATTTCATAAGAGATTTTGAAGAGATTTGAAGTTATACAAGATTTGCAAGTGAAGCTTTAGTATTTTGAATTGGTGATTTCTAATCTTATTTTTTTATGCAATTCATATACTTGTATATTCTGATCATAATGAAATCATTTGCAATTTCTTATTTGATTGTTGAATCATCATCCATGAGTAGCTAAATTCTTTTTGTGGGAAGTTGATGAAGCTTTAAACATGTTAAGATGATTTTTGAATCTATGTTATGAGATATTTAGAATCATGAATATTCATATTGAATTCTGATTATTCATCTTGTTTTGGTGTATAAGAATTCTAATAACTCGGAAGGGAAATTAGTGTTCACATGAATTCATAAATTAAGATTAAATTGCAATTGCGGAAGCGGCGTAGTTTAATCTAGTTTAGAAATTATCCATGAATATTAATGCAATGTTTTATGTTGATTTCTCACTAAGGAATTAGGAGATTTTAATATAAAGTATTAGTCAATTATAGAATCGGGAGATTTATAATTGTAATTTTGATTCCACTAATGATTTATTCAACGGAAGTTATTAAATTGTTTTGTGGTTTAAAAGGTTTTCAAACTTTGTTTTTAAATCTTGATAATTTCTTATGAATATTCATGAATCTAATTATCATTATAACATGAGTTCAAGTTGATTAGCAATAGTTTAAAGTGGATTCTTATCCTTCCCACACTTGTCATCATATCCCTCTCTTTAAAAGCTCATTGCATTTCATATAGATAATTATAGATAATTAGTTTAACTTAATCATATTAAGAAAATCAATTGCCTAGATATTAGTATTAGTTGATAATTGTCTAGTAGTTAGTAAATCCTTGTGGGATCGACACTTTATTCATGTTATATTACAATAGAAGACCTAGTGCGCTTGCTGCTAGAAATATGCTTTAAAATTCAATACTTATCAAAGCACATCACACACCTAAAATAACTATTAAAGATGTGATATTAAATAGTGTAAGCTTCTTTTAAGGCTTCCTGTTTGATTCTATTGAAATTGTGGGAGGTGTTAAATTTCATAGCTTATTAAAAAGAACATGATCTTCTTTCAAGCGAATATTAACCTTTTGTCTTCCAATATGTAGCCAAAAACATCGAAGGACATGGCTAAAATCTTCAAAGAAAGATAAAGAAGAGGGCTCTAGATGAAAATGGAGAAGGAAGAAAACCTTCCTATCACAAACCCAAGAGGGAAGCAGAATCATAAGATTTGGTATTAGTAGTTGGGTAAACCAAAAACCTATGAGGTATAGTAGTCAGGTAAACCAAACACCTATGTTATATAAGGACTCTACTCTCCTAAAACATTCCAAGAGCTTATAATGAAATGTTCTTTAAGGAGGAGGTCATAGAACCTAATTAAGATATGGAGGAAGATATGTTAAGAGAGGCCCAAAATGAGATAGGTACAAAATTTATTGAATAAGAAATATGAAAGGTCAACTTCTCAAAGGATGAAAGAAAGACAATTTGTGCACCCTAGGGAATCCTCTAATAATAAAGATGGGGACCAAACCTACAATATCTAAAATTTGTGAAACTTAGATTAATCTAGATAGACGAATGTTTGAGACTTGAGGCAATTAGCATTGGAAAAGCTATTATATTACTGCCTTCAACTTAAAGATGAAAAATCTCTTATGTTTATTGGGGGGGGGGGGGTGTGGGGAGGTGGTGGTGTTGTTCATGGTTTTTGAATGGATACTTTGTAACAATACGAAAATGGTCCCCATAATTTAGATTGAACATGGAAGGATTTCATTCAATGGTCATTTGAACTAAAATTAATGGGATGCCAATTGAATATTACTCTTCAATCACTCTAAGGAAGATTACTAGTGTGATGGAAGAGTACTAAGATTTGGTGCTTATAAAGTGGGGCCACTAGGCAAAATTGCTAGAATATGTGTTTCAATAGACTTCAATACACTTATTTTACTCATGGTGATATTTGATGAGGTGGAATATAAGATTCAATATGAAGGAGTTCCTTCATTATGTACACAATATGGGTATGCAAACCACCTAACTGCTGCATGTGGACCAAAGGAGATATCGTCTCTAGTAAGAAGGGGAAAAAAAAAGACAAAGTGAAGGAAATGATAAATGAAGATAGAATAGGAAATAAGGAAGTTGAAGAGGGACTAAAGTGGATGAGAAGGAAGTAATGAATAATGATATAAAGGATCTAAATGTCTTCTGGGAGTGTATTAAGGTTCAAGGAAGGAAACCAAAATTGAACTGAAATGGGAAGCAAAAGGACAAGCAACCGTAGCCAAAATGTCATACTATGGAGTCTAAAAGAGACAAAAAATAGAAAGGAAGATTTGAAAAGTGATGATGAATTAGTAAATGTCACATTTGTACCTAAACATGTTAATTATGTAATTAACTATATGAAGTTTAAAAGTCTCGATTTACTATCTCCAATAGGTTATTTATAAGACTTAAATGAGGTAATTAATTGAAAAAATGTGCAAATTTCAAGTAGTTAATTAAAATTTTAGCAAATTTTAGGTAATAAATTGCAGAAAAGAACAAAGTTTAGGTACTACGTTAGCACTTTTAAATTACAAGGTGGTTAATTGTAAAAATAAGTAAAATTTAGATACCAAATTTGACAATTACTCATGACAAATTAATAAAGGGAATAAAAGCACTAGAAGTTTCTGTATTTTCCTTTTTTTGGCAAATTAAAGTGTAAACTTTGATTTTACCGATTTGGTACTTTTTTTTTTTAATTAGTATCTCCATTAACGGAAAAGTTAACATTATTAAATTTTTTGTATTTTTGGTATTTGTACTTCGGCTTTAATAATTATAATATCTACACTTTAATTTTGATGTATTTTAATGTCTATTTATTAATTAATTCATCAAAATTTAATATTTTAATTTTCTTAATTGATATATGATTTAAAAATTTAAATGAAAATTATTTATTAATTTTTAAGAATTAATTGTAAAGTTTATTTTATTGATATTTTTATAAATAAAAAGGAAATTATCTATGTATAATAATTTGATTATGAATAACTTTTTACATATGATCTTTGATTTGATAAGATTTTATATAACTAAAAAGCTCTTAACATCAATTTTATTTAAAAATAAGATTTTACTATTCGTTCAAAAGTTACATAAATTGGGTAAAATTTCAAAATCGGGATAATTTCTTGTTTATTGATTAGTATAAAAAATTACACAAAATCAATTAGACAAAATATTACATAAATACCATTACAGTATGACATCTTAAAAATATGAAATTTAAACTTTAAGAGTGTCATGTATTACAAGTACAACACTAGCGTAAATTGTAGTATGTTATCACATTTGCAACATGAAATATCCATATATATTGCACATAGTACATGCGATACTTTTACTATATTGTACTTATAACATATGATATCTTTGTAAAATAATGCATCATATTTCTAAGATGCGAGATAGTTTATATTTTGGTTTTTTTTTTTTTGTACAAATTGTATTGATAGTTCTTTTTGAAAAAAAATATTAAACATGAATACTACCTCTTCAAGATGGTTATAATTTGCAAATCTTGTGTCTTTTGCCTTATATGTGAATTTCTAAGCTTATTGAATAATACACCTCTATGTATTATAACATTTATTTAGATTTTTTTTTTTTGTAATGTTCCAAAATCCAATCAATATTAATTTCTCGATTCTAAGATCAATGGAAGA
The DNA here is from genome assembly GCA_024138025.1 of Combretum micranthum. Classification (NCBI taxonomy): domain Eukaryota; kingdom Viridiplantae; phylum Streptophyta; class Magnoliopsida; order Myrtales; family Combretaceae; genus Combretum; species Combretum micranthum. Next base: position 279,414 of record JAMXBD010001782.1, read on the forward strand.
CTTTTTTAACAATCTCACAGGTTTTTTTTTTTTGGGAAATTAAAAAAAAAGAATCTAAAGAAATATCATAATATATAGAGGTGTATTTTTCAATAAGTATATAAATTCATGTCATGAGGTAAATGATACCTGATTTACAAATTAATTATTTAAATTTTTTCTCAGGTTACTATGCATAAGGCAAAAAAAAAAAAATTAATGTTAAGAGCATTCTAATGATGTGAGATTTTATCAAAATTGAAGGTCATGCGCAAAAAGTCATTCACGATTGAAATTATTACAAACAAATAATTTTCATTTTATCTCTAAAATAATATATCAATAAAAAATCTACAATTAATTCTCAATGAATTAATATAGAACTTTTATTTAAATTTTCAATAATACATCAATTTAAAAATTAAAATATTTTTAATGAAAAAACTAGTGAATATACAATAAAATGCATCAAAATTAAAGTTTGAATAGCAAAATACAATTAAAGCTAAATTAAAGACACTAATATACAAAAAATTGTAATGACCATTAATCTTTCAAATTTTCAATCCCAATATAGATGCCAGATGGAGGACTGTTACAACACAAGTATGGACTAGACAACGTCCTACGTCGATGCAAGATTACATAAGAGTATAGACACATGTATAAACAGAACAAAAACCTAGTTGCCATGAGTTGTACAAATTTGAAATTCAAATTACACATATGGTGTACATGCATTGATATAAAAGAAAAATAAGAAGCAACAAAGGGGTATTGGTTGTATACCGTGAAAAATACGTGTAGCTAATGGAAACTTCGGCTAGGTTATACCTTCCTAGTAGGCTGGGCCACTCAATTGATAGAGTGGGTCTATCAAGGACTTTTTGAAAAATTTCATAAAGATTGTTTGAGAAAGCTAAAAAAATTAAAGAAATATTATAATAAAAACTATTTAAAAAGAATTACGAAAGCACGTATTAAGGAAAAAAAAAAAACCAAAACCCAATGTTGTATCACATTCAAAGTCATGATATAACAATTACATAAGTATTGCATGTCAATGATGTGGTATAGTACTATATCCACCAAAACTTATTACAAAAAGTTATGATGGTATGGTATTAGAAGTCGACATAGTGTGACTCGATGGTTGTGACTTGTGAGTTTTTAGTCTTGGCTTAAAGTTCGTGAATATGATTGGTTAATGTAAAGAATCTATGCATGATGAAGGAGATGATTGGCTTGGAAGTCGCTGGTTGAGTCTTAATGACGAGACAGTCTAATTACTCGACATTGATCGATGGTGAGTTGACTCAGTTTTTCTATAGAGTTCATAGAGATAAAGTGGGAAAAATCCTAGAGAGAGAAAGGGTCACGACTTCTATCTTGAGGAAGAAGATGAATGCTAGAGTGAGGAGTCCTCAAGAAGGAAGATAGGTCTCAACTCGATTGTGTAAAGAGAGAGAAAGAATGGGATTAATGAAAAGATTATGTGTTCTGTTCTCTCTCTTATATTACATAACCAAAGTGCCATACACCTCCTAATCATGTGTATCACTAAAATGTGCAATATAAATGAAACACTTGTATCAGATATGCAAAATGCAATACACTAGTGGTAATTAAGTAAATTTTGTTATCCAATCTGTATTATGTAATTTTTTTAAATTAATACCTAAACATGAATTAAGCTCTATTATAATATATAGATGTACATTATTCAAAAGTTTAGAAATTCATATTATAAGACAAATTACACCCGATTCACAAATTATAACCGTCTTAAAACTTTACATAGCTTTTTTAATCTTCTAACACATATTAAAATCTTATTTAAAATAAAATTGATGATAAATAGTTTTAATGATATAAGATTTTTAAAGTCGAAGATCATGTGCAGTAAAATTATTTACGTACATATAATAATTTCTTTTTATTTCTAAAATAATTATAAATCTAAAATTAAATTAAAATGAATTAATACATAAATTTCATTTAAGTTTAAAAAAATATATCACCTATGAAAAGTAAAATATTAATTTTAAAAAATTAATTAGTCAATAGACACTAAAGTCCATCAAAATTAAGTATAAACATCATAATGCAATTAAGAAAAAGTATTTATACCAAAAAGAAAAAAAAATTAAAGCTTTAAGCTATAAACTTTCTCATTAACGAAGATACAAAATTGAAAATAAATTAAAAAATAAACACTAAATCACTAAAATTGAAAGTTTACATACTAAATTACCAAAAATTGAAAATATAGACTCTCCCGTGTCTTTTATCCCATGGAAGTGTGATTTAAGTATGTTAATGTAAAGACCCAACCTACTGATCCTATGATTAAGTAAGTCAAGTCCCCAACCCCATATATATTTTCATATCATACGTAAGGTGTCCTAAATCTACAATTTATGTGAATTGTTTTGTTTAAAATCACTACAACTTGATACAAGACTTTTTACAAAAGGATTACTCAACGAGTAATCTATTCATATAGGACATTTAAGGCAATAATATACAACTTAGTGTCAAGCTCATGACACAACAAAACTTACATAAGTTTTTACAAAATAGGAAAATTAGTCTTTAAGTCTTTATATACAAACAAGGCTTTACAAAATAGGAAAATTAGTCTTTAAGTCTTCACATATAAGACAAAATTACACTGATTCACAAATTATAGCCCATATCTCATAACAGTCATCATCACCTGAAAATAGCAACAGTGAGCCAAAGGCCTAGTACACAGCAACAACACCCAATAGCATAGTGACAATCATACCTAGACTAATGCAATGCAACACTAATGTTTCATTTATCTTTCTTTAGTATTCATTGATCAAATCATCGTTGGAGTATTCAAACTCCGGGACAAGCCATGGATTCTGGATCCTAAGTAACGCTCACGACGCTCAGGGGGTTGATATAGATAGCCCGAATACCTATCTCCTAGATAACGTTACATTGAAAAGAATAATCTCATATAGGTTATATAGCCGTTACTCACTTCACTTAACTCAATCCATAATATAAATTAATTCACATGCTCCCATAAACATTGAATTATATTATACTACTTCTTTCAAGAATAAGTAAATGTATCAGTTACTACATTTCCTACGATTATCCACCGAGCCTAGTCATTGCATCATGACTATTGGCCTAAGCGCCTACACTAACATATCATTGCATCATGATAAGTTACCGCTCCTCGGACCGGATTCAACGGTGTAAACACAAGCAATTCAAGCAATACTTAAGTCATTTAGAACTATATCAATTTAAGTATGCCTATCCTAACAAGCATACAAGCAAGTACTGCGTACCTGAGATAGCTCGGGAACTAATGGCGTTGACTGAGCGAGGATCTATCACTGTTTAAATAATATTAAATTTCCCACTTAGTTTAAGCACTAAATATCTAGTTGCAAATATAATTAATCAAAGAAATTCAAATAAATTAATACAATGTCATAATAGAGTGTTTAACATCCTATTATATCATAAATACTTAACAAATATTAATTGATCATATACCAAGCTTTGGAGAATTTGAAGAAAGTTTATGAAAATGAAAAGTGCAGGGGATACGCCTGCCTTCAATGCCGGCGGCTTTGACCAGTGCGCAATACACTAAGTTCAACATTGCCAACGCCGGCAGCCTTCAGTCTACGCCGGCAGCCTTCAGTCTACGCCGGCAGCCTTCAGTCTACACCGCGGCTTTAAACCGGTGTAGAATACAACTCCAAAATTCCCAAAACTTCCAAGAGTTACACGGGCTTGCTCCACGCCCGTGAATACCCCCACACTGGCAGCGTATCCATATCGCCGATAGCTTTAGACCCTACGCCGGCGGCTTTAAAAATTATGATTATGTTCTAATTCCACATTGTCTCTAAGCCAGCAGTTGCGTACAATTAAAAAAATAAACATTGGCAGGTTTTTCTAGCAAAAGCTCGGCAGCGTTTCAAACGGCTTTAAAAATTTGATTCTGTTCACTTCCAACACCACCTCTACGCCGGCGGCAATTGAAGTGCCAGATGCCGGCGTACGCTTAAATTAAGCCTATTGAAAATGTTTTGTTTCCCCTATTTTTCATGTTAAATTTACACTTCCAAAATTCCCTTAAACTCATTCTAAGTTCCCAAAACTTGTTATATGATCAATATAACATTCAAACAACATAAACTTCAACTTTAAACATCAAACACTCCACCATCCACATCATTCACTAATCATACTTCAAACCCCAAATCCACAACACTCATCATCTAGTCATTCAACCACATATGTTTCCAACACTTCTAAACTATAACTACACATATACTAACTTCACTATCCCCATAACACTTCTCATACAACAATCATAACATAAGAATCATCAAACACAAATCCAAGTTCAACCCTATCATCAAGAACTTCACACATGCATAAAAAGAAAACATACTACCAATGAGCTTTAGCATTGGTTTAATGATTCTTGAGCAAGCTTTGGGGTATAGAAATGGTGAAAAATGAAGTGCTTAACTATACTACCATGAGAGGGCTTTTGAGAGAATAAGCGAGTGTTTTGAAGCTTTGAAAGAGGTTTCCTTTGCTCTGAAAATTTTTGGCAAAAATTGCATTATTTGGGGTTGATAATATCCCTTACTTTGACATTTTGGCATTAAGATTAAGGAGTTAATGGCTTATCCTTTGGTTAATTATGAAGTTGTCTTAAAGCATTAATGGTAGTTTAAAATTGATTTTTTTTTGCCTAATTTTTCTGCATAAAAAGAACCATATGCATGGCATTTATCTCCTTATTTTAACACATTTCAAACATAAATTCATACATGTTAATGCAATTTAAATTTAGAACTAAATATTTAATAAATTCTAGAGTATTTCAATATTTTAACACAACAATAAAACACATAACTCATCATAAAAATAAATCATATTCAACACATATCAAAAGCATGTATAAATTAAATAACGCACATAAACAATATAAATTGAGAATTTCATGGTTATTTCAGTTAATTTGTTAGATGATAGATGCACTCGTTAATATTTATTTCTCGATCACTAATGAGAAAATTGAAGAAAGGATATGTGCTCTCTTGTTTTTTATGCAGCCAAGACTCATGGATTGAAATAGGAAGTGAATTAACTAAGGTGATCATTTAGACATATCAAAATTGATAAACCTAAGTTAGATTTCAATATAAGATAACTTGGATTATTTAGGTTAATTAGTTTATTTAAGCAATGAAAAGACTAAATTACTGAGATTCGTGATTAGAAGTGCAAAGACTTATGCTTGAAAGTAAGAATCAAACTTGTTAATTGTATTATAATGTAAGGTTGTGATTGCATGTGTAATGATTGATCGCAAAAATGGATTAATGATTATTCGACCTTGAACTAATAAATGGATCGTTCATTTATGTATATTATCATTTTAGAGAATAGTTAGTGTCATGTCAAACAAACCAACTAGCATGGGTAGGTTGTTTGTTCATCTCTACCAATGAGAAACTAAGTTGTTTAGGAAAGTGGCAATGTTAATAAGATATTGTCATGCCCTAAGGGATACCCTGAAACGTGACAACCTACCATATACAGTATAGAAGCTTATGATCGACTATCAAAGTCATTAAAGTTTTTCGTACTATACACACAACATACTTCATAATATAGAGAACACGATGGAGTAGCACAATTTATGATGGTAGTAATTAAATAGCAATGCAAGGGAACTATTACATTTCTTAGGAGCATACCACCACTTATATCCTTAAATAGGTCAGATTATTACAATCATCCATAACAATCTTCAAAATAATAGCATATCACATGTTCAACTTAAAGGATTTCCAAGAGAACTTCATCCTATGCTCTCAAATCTTTTATTAAAGCTCCACAAGTCCACTAGTGATTACCTTGACATCTTGTCTCTTGAGTAAGTATCAAGTATTCCTATTTCAACAATGATCTATAAGGGCATAAGCTTACAACATGCTTAGTGAGGTGTTTCCCATCATTTGCACTAACAATCATAAACAAACAAGTTTGTTAGTTAAAGTATATGCTATGTTTATGCAACAATCATATGAAACACGCAAATATATGGTCATTTCAAAACGGCACATAGAACGAATTTACGGCCTTTGTGATAAGGGCGAGATAATTCAAACTGAGGTTTTCTGCATCCTCTACTATTAGTTTATAAGCATCCGCTCTTAATGATTGATCGGCATGGCTCCTCCCTAAGGACACATTCCCTAAAAGTCTACACTTTCCTTAAGAAGGAGCAAACCTAAGCTTGTGGTAGGATATCATAGGTCTTTTGGATCCTCGTGTAGGAGTAGTAACCTTCAATAATGTGACGTAATTGCATGCCATGTATGATTAATTTATTATTTAATTCTTGATTGGGTTACTTGCAATTTAACGATGGTCGACAAGATTACCACATACACAACAACATGATAATGGAAACATAGTGCATTAATCAACCATCCCAAGGTTTTGATATATTTATCATTTATTGATCAAGCATAAATTTATCACAAGCATAATCCCATCATGAACCCACAAGCAAATCCACTTTAATGCTCTACTTTATAAGCACATATATGATAGCGAAATTATGAGGAAAAACTCACTCGTCCATAGAATAGTTCCTAATCAAAATAGTCTTTAGGAAATGGAGTCTTATAATCCATCACATGAACAAAAAAAAAAACCCAAAATGAGTATTGCATACTAACTTTATATAATTTTCTAACTCTACAAATCCATTCTCGATAGAATTTTCTGGTTACCTAGTTTAAACATCAAAACCATTATATCTAAGTCGTTTTAACTCCTATCTTCATATATGAGTAATCGATTTCTACCTACTTTAAATATTATATCTATTTCTAAGGTTAATTTGATCATACAATGTCATTTATTTCTCGGAATAGTAGAGTCAGATTACGTTCATATTATTATTTAACATCTTTTTTATATTTTTCAAAGTTTCACCTTATATAGACTCTCTGGTTCATGTATTTATTTTTCTGATACTCAAACATGATTGAAACATAGTAAATAGTTCATAATACATGCTTGATCCTAATAATGTTGCACAAAATGGAATCTCTACTAAAATAGACTTTGTAGTGAAGTTAAGAAATTTAAATTTATGGATAGTAAACTTGAGAACATTGTAATAAAATTTCATTTTTAGGACTTTATAAATGGGTAATTTAACTTTGAAAATGAGGGGTTTTTTTTCATTTGTTTTTTTCCTTCTAAAAGTTTTAACGTACTTGAGAGTTTCATACAAAAATAATTTTCATTTGATAATTATTCTTCAAAACATTGAACGTTAAGTGATTTTAAGAAAATAATTTTCAAGTTGCATCTTTTCAAAACCATGCTTAGGGTCTCGACATTCTTAGGAAAATTAGGTGTAAGTTTTGTTTCTTGGTTTTATCATTCATAAACATTAAAATTATGTTGATTTGAGAAAGAAAAATCAAAGTTTCACATCTCCTTTTTACTTATAAGTTATGGCATTTTGAAGAAAATAAGGGGGATAGTTTTGTTTCTAAATTTTTCTTTTGACAAGGGATTTCCCAAGTATTGAAAATCATTTTTAGAAAATATTTTGCACAACAAAGAATTATCAATATGTAGAAATTCATAACCTTATGGATCTCCTATATTATGCTAGGCCCTCTAAACTAGTGAGTGAATATGTTGATAATCTCAATATCATCACTTTGTTCTTACTTTTAAAGTTGGAGACTTTTGCACATCATAGCATTTTAGTTTCAAAAGTTTTTTGGCATCATAACAACATCACTATGAGTATTTTATGTACATGAACATAAAAATTAGACTTGTAAATATTGTAATATTAAAGTGAACATAAAGTGAAAGATAGACAAGAATAATAAATGAGAACATAAAGATAACAAAATAAAATATGAGATTCTCATATCATATTCAAGGCTTCGTGAGACTTGGAATGGATAAGTCAACAAGATAACTTGAAAATTAAAAATGGAAGTCTGAAATTTAAACAAGGCTCCTGGGACTTTGAAATGGACAACTCCCCTTATGACTTGAATATGATTAAGTCCAGGACTTTATTTAGGATAAGTCTCCATGAAATTAAATTTTGAGAAACAAAATTTTAAGAAAGTAAAGAATATGAAAATAAAAGTTAGGTTAGTGAGCAATATGATCTAAAAATTATATGTACATATATATAATTACATATATAGAAGTTAGATTAGTATACATGAAAGTAAAAGAACATAAACATAAGTGTAACAAAAGTCATATATGATGTTTACATTTCCTTTCCTAGCATTTGAGTATCATGGGAGATTTCTTTCATGATATACATAAAGACTCATACATGGCTCATATAACATAGCATAAGAGAAGTGTTTAATATGTTTACCTAAAGAAAATATGGAGAAAGTGTGTGTAAAATGGTGGCAGAGGTGGTGGCATCTTTTGCAAGGGAAAGAGAGGCGAGAAGTTAAGTATGAAAAATAATGTTAAGTATGGTGCGTATAAGAATAGGTATAGGTATAAGAAAAAGTCATTGATGTGAATAGTAGTGAATAGTGATGAATAGTAATTGAAAAAATAAAATTGTACCTATAGAAAATAAGATACACGTAAAATTCGATCCAACTGACCTTTTTATTATACGATAAAATAAATTGTGATATTAGAAAAATAATTTAGTATTATTTTATTAATAATTATTGTCCAGTAATGTTATCTTGATGTGCATGCTGGCAATTGGGTACGAAAATTGTTTAATTTGACTAATGAAATTTTGACTTGCTAAATTAATATTATATTATAGGAAATTATTTTCTTATTATTTTATTATTAAATATTATTTAGATATACTGCCTCGATTTGAGTGTCAGTGATCAGATAGATGAATCATTTAGTGCAAAGTTTCCAGATTGATGAGGCTATACTATTTGGAATTATTTTGATGGTGATACGATTTTGCTAAACTACTTACCTTTAAGGTTTCGAGTTTTACCTAATCCATCTGACATCATAAGGTTATTGAATCTTTATGTAATCATGTCTAGGATTTCTAGAGTTTGGCCTTCACTTGGGTTAGTTTTAAGGTTCCAGTTCGGGCATTAGCTCTAGTATTCTCATCTAAAAGTACCAAACAATCTAGGGCTTACAGAAACATCAAGGGCTTAGCTTAAGGATTGTTGCAAACATCTCAAGAATTTGTCAAATTACTTAAAAAAATTATTGAAAAAGCTTTCAAGAAAGGATTGAAAATGAGCCCAAAAGTGCAAGGGACCTAGAATCAATGTATTCACATTGGTCATGGTGATAATATAAGTTTTCCCTAATGCTATTCATGGCAGGCGTAAATCCATGTTATATGCAATATAATCATTGGTTATATATGTGTGTGCTCATTTGTTTATTGTACTGCACATGCTTGTTTCATAATTGTATGATAACAATACTTCAAAGTGCAATATGAGGGAATATTATTTAGCTAGATGTAGCTAACTTCCCCATAGTGTCATATTGTTTGAGCAGTTTCTGTGGGACATATCAGGTTGCAGTATGTCCCAAATTAGTACATAGGCTATTGGAAAGAGTAGTAGCTGGAGTGCAAAGTGTAATGGGGCTCACTGTCTCTACTCTAACCTTTACTTGTTGGGGATATATATTGCTATGCATTAATCAACTTTATAAAATCCCTATTTACTTAATTATTTATCTCAATCATTACTACTTCTACATTTGTTAAAACTCAACAGGAGATCCTAGAAAGCGAGCACACCTTATGCACGGTATTGAACGCCCTTAAGTAACAGTGATGTCAATCTTATGTCTTGACACAATATAGTCGAGGTGTCATGAATGGTATGCTCCCTGCGGTGCAACACCTTGGTCTAAAACCCCAATTAAATAGATGGCTTGGTATAAAGTAAATATAGGTAACATAAATGACCTTAAAAATGTTCTAAAATTAACAATGCAAAAGTATAAGTTGTTATTTGAATAATCATTGAATATTTAAGTATTAAATGTAACATTATGAAATTTAATGTTATCTACTTTTGTGAACAAAACTTCACTTTTAGAAAGAAAGCAAAAAATCAGAATGAGAACCTTTTTATTTTTAAGAGATGTTTTTATATGAAAAGCTTTGGACTAACTATACCATTCAAACAACAAAAGAATAACGTGATTTTCAAAGTAAAATAACTCTTACGGTAAGTTTGTTTGGTAAAATACCCATTCCATTCCACCGTTGTTCCTTATAAGAGCCTTATTACCATGTCTGGTCACATTTTTATAGTTGAGGAATGACATGAATAAAAATCTTTATTGAAATGTCTCATGGTCATTCCTTCTAAGGGAGACAATAATAGCTATTTTCTATGTCATTGCATTTTTTTCCCTAAATATCCCGTTATTGTTATTATTCCAATCTTATCTTTTGGAATAATTAAAAGACAACGTTACTTTTGTCTTTGTTTTTCAATTCTAGCATTTCTTCTTCATATTAAAATACGAAGTATTATATAATGTACGTAATATGTTAAATATAATTTACAATTATATATGCTATATATATAATATGTTATACTTAGACATATGCATATACAGTAAGACAATTTATACAACAATATTTATACTATAACTTATATAAATGTATATTATAGATTTATAATACTTAACATTATATACATATATGTAGTGTTATAACACATACAATTATGTTTTATATATTTATTATACAGAGTATTATAATTATATTTGTATAGTATTATGTCATTATATTTGAAACGTACTATAAAGGTAGTGCTATAATATATGTACATATATATGATATGTCAAACATGTCCTTAATTATATATGTTATATATATATAATTATATTATGATATAATATGATATGTTATGTATATACTAAAACATTATATTTGTAACAAGATATATGTATAATGTTATAAAATTATATATATAGCATTACTGCATTATAATATGTAACATTATATACATTCATGGTATTATAACATATATAATTATGATATTAACAAAATATACAAAGTATAATAACAATATATTTATATAGTATTATGTCATATTTGCAACACATTATAAAAATAATGCTATAATAATATATATGTTATGTTATTTATATACATATGTATATATATATATAGTGTTACAATTTATAAAATTATATCCATATTATAACTCATAATAATTGTAAATATGTCTATATGTTGGAATTTTTTTTTCGTTATGATTGAATTTACATATATGCAGGAATTGTGCATATTAGGCTTCATATTTAAAACAAGATAAAATCAATGATAAATTGCATAAAATTAAATGCATTCTAATACTTTTATCAGCATACTTCACTCTTCAAAATCATTTTGTTAACCAAACAAATGAATAGTAGTTCCATTTTGTCAACCAAACAAAAAAAGAGACAATGCCGTAAATGGTATTTGAACTTTAGTAAAACATGCAATTAGATACCTAAACTTTGATAATAATCTATTTAGTATCTGAATTTTTAAATTAATCAATGTGGTATCTTAAAAACTTTAATATTGATAAATTTAGTATCTGAAAAGACTTGATAGATGTATTGTTAATATGAACAAAAAGTTATTTCAAGTACTAAATTTTTCAATTTCAAAATTTAGGTATTAAATTGATCAATTTTAAACTTCATGCACCCAGTTGTATATTTTGTTAAAATTCAATAAGCATCTATGACATTAACCCACAAAAGAATACCTATCTTGCCTAATAGCTATTGTTATGAAATTGTCATTCTATTTCACCCTTTAATAAGAATTTTTTTTAATTACATGCATTTTATTTTTTTCTCCTAATTATTTCATTACAAATCTATGTTTTTCCTAAAATATATTCATGTTGGAAATTTGCTATAGCTTAATTATTTAAGATTAAATAGTTTTCATTGTAGTATTAAATGTCATATGTTATGTAAGTAGTATGTAAATATTAATAAATTATATATATAATACGTAAATCATCGATATTAATTTTTTTATAAATTATTTTTTCATTATATGCATTAAAATTTTGTTAGTATATGCCCATAAGATTTTTTTCCCCCTTGTAATGGAAGCGAAACCTTGTGAATTTAATGGTTTGAAAAGGGAAGTGGGGTTCATTTGTGAGTCCGTGACATGAAATTGAAATTTACGGTTCGTTTACTTCGCTGAATGAATAAGGCTGTAATGGAATTCCTATTACGAGGAATGGAATAGAGCTATATAGAATTTTTTTTATTAATTTTTATTTAAATGGTAGTATTTTGAAAAAAACAGTTCCAGCATTGAATTGATATTCTTAGGTTTGAATAAAGAATGGCTATTCAATGTTTTATGTAATAGGGATTCATTGTGGAATTGTTATTCAATGAACTAAACGGCGTAATAGATATTAGTAAGGAATAAGGCTGTAATGGAATTGCAATTACAGAATTACAGTGAAGTGAACAAGCAATTAGTGAATCGTGAATGTGAACCTTGTTTTGATTTAATGCGATTATTAATTAGTTTTTAATGTAGCATAAACTTTTTTTTGCCAAAAAAATTTGTTTGTTTCATCATATTATGATCATTTTGGCTTTATATTTTTATCGTTTCAAAAAGGTATTTGTTAAGAAACAAATACTAATAAAAAAAACTTACAGTTTTACTCATAAATTGACCAAACAAATACGACACATATATAATATAACTATGCTATAAATAAGTTACATATGCAGATCAAATATAGATAGTATAGATAAACATCGACAATCCTAACAAACTAGTGTGTTTTTTTTTTTTTTGTCATTTTTGCTTTATCTTTTTATATTTTTAAACAAATTATTTGTTAAAAATGGATACCAATACAAAATAGACATTTTTACTTGTAAAACGATTAGACAGATTAGATACTGATGTGAAGCAAATACAATACAGATACCAATAAAAAACATATCATTGAAACTGACCTATTCTGTATGGGCAAAGTACTGGCTACTTAGCAATGCTTAAACAATGAACAATTTAATTTATCCTAATTGAATGGTTTACTCGTCTATAAACACCAAAGTTTATGCTCCTCCTGCGCATGTCCTCCTAGGACTAGGAGTGCAATCATACAAACATGACACACAAGTGGGCAGTTGCCCCCATTATCTTACGAGTAATCTTAAATCGAATGAAACGCAAAATGGGGCCTGGAGAATCTGGTCAATTCAATCATGGTTCTTCTCTGAGCTTTTAAAGTACCAGTATAAATTTTAAGAAAGAAAAAAAAAAAAAAAAAAAAAAGACACAAATATATTTTATATATATTTATAGGATCATAGGCTGCAAT